>PVIJ01002106.1:46222-171835 GCA_004024925.1 Scalopus aquaticus
CCATAAAATGTATAGAAGAAAATATAGGCAAAACTCTACACGACATACATCTCAGCAAAATCTTGAAAGACACATCCCTCAAAGCGAAGGAAGTGAAAGACAAGATAAACAGATGGGATTACATCAAAATAAAAAGCTTCTGTACAGCAAAAGAGACATTAACCAAAACTAACAGATACCCTACCAACTGGGAAAAGATCTTTACACACAATACACCTGATGAAGGACTGATAACAAAAATTTACAAGGAACTCACACAACTTAACAAAAACAAAGCCAATAACCCTGTCAAAAAATGGGCAGAAGAACTCAAAAGGCACTTCTCCAAAGAAGAAAAGCAAATGGCCAACAGATACATGAAAAAATGCTTAACATCACTTATAATCAAGAAAATGCAAATCAAAACCACTATGAGATACCACCTCACACCTGTGAGGATGTCACACATTAAAAATACAGGCAACAACAAATGCTGGAAAGGATGGGAGAAAAAGGAACTCTTCTACACTGCTGGTGGGAATGTGAACTGGTCCAACCACTATGGAAAGCTGTATGGCTATTCCTCAAACTGCTAGACATGGAGCTTCCACACGACCCAGCAATACCACTTTTAAGAATTTACCCAAAAGACACAAAAACACTAATCTGAAAGGATACATGCACCCGTATGTTCATTGCGCTGTTCACAATAGCAAAGGTATGGAAGCAACCCAGATGTCCAAAAATAGATGATTGGACCAAGAAGATGTGGTACATATACACAATGGAATACTATTCATCATGGAAAGAAGATAAACACATTCAATTTGCAGCAACATGGATGGAATTAGAAGGGATCATACTCAGTGAAATAAGCCAGAAAGAAAGAGAAAAATATCGAATGGTTTCACTTATAACAGGACTATAAGGAAACCAAATAGGAGAGAGACAATGAGGGGGGGGAGGAGGGGGAGGGGAGGAAAAGGGCACAAAATGGAATAGAAAAGAACACAAGGGACCATGGAGATGGATCACGGGTGAATTGGTGGTAGGCTACCCAAGGGGAATACAAAATGTAAAAGACATAAATAACAATAAAAATATATATTTAAAAAAAATTGGAAACCAAAATTTACTTGATGGCAATCTTCTGCTTGCTTCGCTGATAATGAATGGAAACAATGCCATTCCATATTCGAATACATTTTTGATATTGTATTATAAGAGGGGGGAAGTCTATGCATCGCTGGAGTATCTTCCCCAATCTGCTGCTATTAGCATAAATAAGTAAATAGAACAAGGACTAAAATAGGAAGCCATAAATAGGCACAGTGTGAGCAAGGAAAACAGCAATATGGAGAAAAAGAAGAATGCAATTCCACATTAAACTCTTGAAAGAGTCCCTTGTATTTCATTTAAATCTTTAGCTTGTTCACAAATAAAAATAAGCTGAACTATCCTCAAGTGCGGATTTAATGTTGAGCGTCCTGTTAACAAAAACTTAATATATTTTTAACCATATTATCTTCTAAGTCTCTGGTTTAGACCTGTATTTATTTAGTCTATCCTGCCTCAAAGTCAGTAGCTGCCGCGTGCGCGCGCGCGCGCGCACACACACACACACACACACACACACACACACACATTTGGTTTGATGAATCTTGGATGTGTTGTTTCCTCCTGGCCTTTTAGCAGTGGTACCCAAGGCAGTGACAAATTTGTACTAATTTACTTATAGAATCTCATTTCTTTTCACCTCCAAATTTCTGTTCCCTTTTGTCCATACTGATACCCCCATCTCTTAGCATTTTCCACACTTACATGCTTTTTCACAATTCTCAATTCTACATCTACTTCTTTCTGGAATTTTAGCTTCTCTTTCTCCACGCTTTGAGGTACACATCACTTGAAAAATCAGATAACCTTTCCTCTGCCCAGCTCTCCTCGGTCTGACCCCCTGAAGCTAAGCTGCCATTTTGCTTTTCCACAGAACTTTGGATGTGACACAGTCAGAGATACTCAGACACAAATGCTCCTCTGATACACTTTGAGAAATTGTTTATAGGTACCTGAAGCTCTGGATTATTTATTATTTTTGCCAGACATTTAGGACAAGGTAGGCAAATTAAAAGGCCGACTATCCCGAGGGCCTCAGGAAACATGGCCAGAGCTGATCAAGCCTGGGCAGCCAGAAGCCCAGAGGGAGGAAGTAGCCCCAGCCCCACTCCAGGTAGGCAACAGAGCCCAAGGAGAGAAGACGCACCCAGAGGGGGGCAGTTCCTTGAAACTGGCCGTTTCTGGTGAAAAAGCAATTCCCCTAGCCCAGACAAGCAATACCCTGAAAAACTCCCAACTGCTCTCCCCACCCAGGGGAGGCAAAGCTGGTCCACACCATGGGTACTTGGGCCAAAGGCTCGCCTGCCCCAGGCTGCTGCCAGTGCTGATAAAATCCACCCAGGGGCACAGCAGAGGGGGTAGTACCTAGACACTGCTGCCTGGACCTATAAACCAACACCCCAGGAGTGCCTCACAGTGTACCCCAGATGTGACAGAGTGAATAGTTCCTGCACCCCACTTAAGCCCCTCAATTGTCTCACAGTTGTTCTCACCAAGGACTCTGCTGCCCAGAGACCTCTCCCCAGGTGTCCTTTCTCTAAGTAAACTTCGTGCTGCCTGAGATGTGGCCGTGCATTCTCATCGCAGCACAGTCAAGAATCGAGGAACTTCTAGTCTAGGAGACCCTAGATCCGACAACAATTTGAAATAGATTGTGACTTATTTATCCTTTTGTCATGGCACAAACCCTATCACCTGGTTCCTTGCATTTGCCAGTTTGTTGTTGACTGTGATATAAAAATGAGCAGGTAAACTGACAAGCTGAAGAGGCCTCCTTCCAAGATGCTTCTACCTCCTCAGAGTATCCTAGTCACAGAAGCACAAATTTAAGTTCTGCCATGAAGGGACATTGCTGACAGAAATACAGTTGACTCTAAGAGAGAGAAATTATCCTGCATCGTGTGGCCAGAACCAAGTAATCATGTGAGCCCTCAATAGCAGCAGAAGATAAAGGGTGTTAGAAACAGAGGTCTGTGGGAGGGGAGGCTGGCAGGAGAGAGGCAGACAGGGTGCTGTGGAGGATGAAGAGGACTTCCTGTTGATGAAGAAAGATGAAGGTTGAGAGCCATGAGCCAAGGCCCACAGTAGCTTCTAGAAACTGAGACTGAGCCTTGACTGATGAGGAACCAGGAGACAGAGATGGACTGTTTGGTCTGTTTGGGAGTGTCTAATCACAAGCGCTGGGCTCCACCAACAACTAGAACAAGTGCAGAGCAGACTTACCTCCGGAGTGCCAGTGAGGAGCTGTGTGGCTGACACTGATTTCAGCTTTGGGAAATCCGAGTCAGAATTCTGACTTGCAGAGCTGTGAGAATAAACAAGATGGTGGTACCTTGTCACAACAATGGCATGCGAGGACTAGGCCTGTTAGACCAGGCAAAACCAGCCTGTTTTCTTCCATGAGCAAATGCTAGTTGCGCAAGCTGAAATCTGTCATTCCATCATATATATTTTTCAGAAGTTCCCTCTTCCCTCATGTGCTTTTGCACGTTCTGAAGCTACTTTACAATTTTCCACAATCAGCCAAGATTTTGTCTCATGTATTCTCTGGAAGCATATGAAAATGAGTACTTGCAAATAATCACAGCACCTTGTATTCATCTAATTCTTGATAGATTCAGTGTGTTTGCTCATGCATTATCTCCCTTGATTCCATAAAAACTGTGAAGTAGGCCACACACAACTTGCCCTACAGCATGAATTCACATAAATTACCTGGGTCTGCCTCCAAGGAGAAAATCATCAGCTTCAGAGCAGACGCTTTACATGGTTAATTACAATGACAATATCGACATAAGTCAATAACTATTACATATTTCCATGTCACATACTCCTTATGCATTTTATGGTCTTATACTGATTCCTCTATTTAACCTTCATTCCTCATATTGATCTTTTCAAAAATTGGTATCATTTGAAATGATCATATCATTTTCGCCTTTATTAATATGGTGGCTGCATCCTTTGATTTTTCAAAGGTAAAGCAATCTTCCTTGATTAGGATAATATCTGCTCGGTCATGGCATAGTATTATAGTTCTCTATTGCTTAATTCAGTTTGCTAATAGTTTGTTAGGGGGTTTGAGTCTAGAGTTATGAGTCATATTAGCCTGTGGGTTTTGCTCCTGTTTGTTTACTCATTGTTTCCTTTCAATAGTTTTGCTAGTTAATTTTTATGATTATGCAGGCCTTATAAAACAAATTAGTAAATAAGGATTCTTTGCCTTTCTATTTTTTGAACATGTTTGTGGAAGATTAGTGGTATTTATTCCTTCATATTTGATAAAATTCTACTCTGAAAACATCTGAGCTTGATGCTTTCTTAAAGGCAGTTTGCTGATAATTTAATAGTTTTTTGTAGTTATGGGGCAATGTATATTTTATGTTCCATCTTGTGTCCTTTGGGTACGTTAATTTTTAAAGGAATCTGTACATGTCCTATAAATCTGATTTGTTAGGTTTGTCTTGGTTTTGAGCATAAAGTTCCAGATAATGTTCTCTCATTCCTAGTGTTAGGGAGAGGAAGAGGCATGGAAAGGAAACTGGTTGGAACTGCTTGGGTTTGGAAGTGACATGTCTCCAATCTGCACAGTCCCCGAGCAGACACATGGCTTCACATGACTTCTGCCCTGCAGAACCAAGGAGCTGCAGGAAATGCAGAGAGCACATATCGACAGACCCACAGCTCTCAAATGCTTAATGGGGAACCACACAATAAAACCAGTCTTGTCAACTTCACAAATGCTACTGTGTAATTCTGGAAGTTATGGTGCATATAATTATGGGATGGTGAAAATTATATTGTTGCAAATAAAGGGTTGAAATAACCCTTAAATATTTGAAAATGAGAAATTCATAGAATAGGAAAGCAGAACAAGATCAGTCACTTCACCGTGGTGATTTGTTCAGTTTTATGTCCTTTTCGACTCCAATACAATCAGCGCATTCAGAGCGCGATGGAATCCCAGTGGAACTAGTCTCACCCAGTTGTCCCTGCTTAGTCTGCATATGAATTGGCTCCTCAGGAGGAAACTATATGTCTCCTCCACTGCATCACATGCATATAACATGTTAACTGAATATTCGCTATGTGTCCATCCATCCATCCACACACAGAGAGTGTATAATCGTGGCTTTATTTTCATTTCACTCACTGGTATTTTTGGATGTCTCTTTTTATATAATTTATATTTTATATGCTCAACTTCTGAATTTTGGAGTTCCCCGAAGTTCAAACATAGATTCTTTTTCTTCTTTCTTTACAATATCTCTAGATGATCTTCTCTAGCCTTATGACTCCAAGGTATACCATCAAGTATGCAGTTTTGAAATTTATGTCTCATAGATCCAAACTTTACCCTAAAAGTTTACAAGATTTACTTTTTCCTTTTATTCTTTAAAATTTCAACAGAATCTATCTTATGTCCTTTTTAAAATAATACTCAGTGATTCTAGATCTCTAGCGCAGGAACACTCTGTTCTGATTAAGAAAACTATTCCATTTTAAAATGAAATTTCCATTGCAAATGTGACAAGAGATCTCTTTTCACTTTATAACCTGTTGTTTCCCCTTAATTTGTATGCAAGAGTCTATTCTGTTTTTTAAAGTGTACATTGTCTTGAATCTGGTAATGCCAGTCAGGATAATGGTGTAGTGTGGTGTGTGTGTGTGTGCACGCACGTGTTGCCTGAAGCAGCAGTTGTTGGTAATTGGAATTTTTGGATGAAAGGCTGTATTGAATATTATAAATAGCTGCTATGGATTTCATCCAAAGCTCACTGAAGACCGCTTAATCTTCTACCCTAATAGGTTATTTTATTAAATCAAAGTGATGAATGGAATTTCATGTCAGAGAGAAGAATGACTCACATGGCAAGGTTTCCCCTAGAATATTAGGAAACAGAGGAGGCAATGGGGATGGGTCTCCCAGAACTGCCCCCCAGTAAAGTTTGTCTCTGACTCTGCAAAGACATCCTGCGACACATTCCTAGATAGTGTGGCCACATCTTTATTTCCCAGCTGGTCCCATAAAATTTCCTAGATTTTCCTCATAAGTCTGCTATGAATGTCTGCCAGATCCCAGTACCTTACCAACAGCTCTTAAATTCCTGGGTGGAATATAGAAAAAGAAGTCAGAGGGATTAGTCCCGAAGGAGTAAATGGATGTGTGACTCTTTAGTGTCTGTGTAAAAATACCAGGACTTCTTTCATAATCACTGATAACTACGTATAAAACGAATGACATGGTTACTCCCACAGGTAAATTATTTTCAGGCTACAGTCTTGAAAATAAGAATGATGTACCCAACATTCCTTTGATATATGTGTCTCATAGACAGTATTATTTATGAGTCTTAGGTTATTATCATGTAACACTGGCGAAATATTTGTTTTTCTTAGGCAGTACAGGAAGGAGGAGGAGGAGAATGAAAAGAAGAACTACATAGAAAAACACAAGTTACTCTGCAAATTGTTTAAATATTACAACTTGACTGTATTCTCAATAGAGGTCAAAATTGCTCTTATAGACTCAGTTTCACTAATCAGAGATGTGTGTAAAAATAAATCACATTTTAAAACTTTTTGCTTCATGTCACAAAAAAGAAATATTTGCTTACCAGCATGAATAGAAGGCAAAATTTATCAGAGTATGCTTTTAGCAAAAAGTCTCCAATACATAAAAGATAAACATCTATAAAATGGGCATCACACGGGAGAACATAATGCTGAAGAATATAATGATTTTGCTGTGTGCCAAATAGTATAATATATTGAACAATTTTCATGCATAGGTGATACAATAAAAATTAGAAAATGTTCAAATGTTAACATCTCCTCCATATACTACGCCAAAGAATGGACAATGAGGGTCAGCTAGTCAGGCAGCTTTTTTTAAAATTCATTTAAATTTTTTACATTAAATTTATTTATTTATATTCTTACATCTTAGTTCATTTAGTTTTCTTAGCTGAAATGAATTTAATAGCCTCCTGCCAAGAAAAGGAAGTCAGCTTTGCTGCCCCATCGTGAAGTCAGCTGCACCGATTGCTGGCTGCAGACAGATGCACGAATGAGCCCAGCTGACTTAAGGCGCTTCCATCTGACTTGTAGACTGAAGAGCATTAATGCATGTTTCTTGTTAATGCCATAGAGCTTTTATGTATCAACTTCTGGTGATACACCAATTCTGGTGATTTCTTACCACCTAGTAGTAAGTACTAGTCGTATTAGTAGCAGTGGCAGCAGTAGCAGTAATTGTATATACACATATTTTAATTTTCTCAAAGCCATCTGCTAATTGTAGAATCAAATAGATACACAGTTCTACATAAGCTCTAAAAAAATTTACAGGATTCTACCTATAGCCCTGCGGAAGGTTGGTAATCTGTAAATCATATTTACCTAGTTTAAAAGGACAACGTTCATTTTCTTAATCTGTGCTTTTTGCTAGTAGATATTTCCAGAACATAGTCATGCCATTTTTCTGTGACATAAGTCATTAAGGTCTTCCATGACTCTTGTGGCTCAGAGGAGAGGTCAACATTTATTAACGCGCCATTTGAGACGCTTCACAGTCTTCTGAAACGACCTTCAAGCAAAAGGTCTTACCTTCTGCCATTAAACCTTGGGTATCTTGAGCCTCGGTCCTGAGCCTTGGACACACCGCAGTCATTTTTCTTCCTGACTTCTAGCCCCTGCCTTACTGACATGGACTGATCTGAGGGGGGGCGTCCCACTTCTCCCGAAGACACAGCTAAAATGCTTCTCTCTGGTGACGCAGTAATTGGTTCAATAGGCAATACAGCTGCCTCCTAGTTTATGTTCTCAGGGCCTGTAGTGGTTTCCAAGAACTGCGTGAAAATTATCACAACAAGGCAGTTTAAAACAACACCCTCTAATTACCTCCCAGGTGTATAAGCCAGAAGTCTAGGCGGGATGAAAGTGAAACCCTGAGCCAGGTCTCACACAGCTGAAGTCAAGGTCAATCTTCTCCCAGACTCATGCAGACTCCCTCGTTTGAATTCAGGTCTTTGTAGTTGTTACGAAAGAGGGCTCTCTTGCTGACTGACAGTGGTCAGCCAAGGGCCTCTGTCAGCATCTAGGGAACACTCACACACCCCGTCCTGTGCCTTCTTCCACCTCCAAGTGAATGTCAGATCAAATCCTCGTCATGCTTCAAATCTGCCTGACTTTCCCTTCTGCCAAAGACTGGAAATGCTCTCTGCTTTGAAAGGACTCGCAGAATTATATAGAATAACCTCTCCGTAAGCCAGTATCCACACCACCAAGTAGATTTTGATTAACCCCGAATCAAACCATTTGCACCTGGAAATCCCCTGCCACTGATGAGGACCATCTATCTCATGGTGGTGCCCACAGTTCTGGGGATCCGGATGTGAAATTTGAGAGGATAGTCGGGGGTGGGAATGTTAGGGTCCTGCTCAGCAGGGATCTGTCTCTGATAGGTCTGGTACTATGTATGTTCCTCAGTAGGATCATTGTTTGGGCATCTAACTAAATCACAGATCCATGCCTGAAATTGTCAGCTTTTCCAGGCATCTAACATGTGTGGATTCTAGCTCAGGCTAAGCACCAAGCAATGTCTATTAAGAAATAGGATTAAGGGGCCTCCCTGGTGGTGCAAGATGTTAAGTCTCACCACTATGAAGCTATAGGCAGCCACTGCAGCATGAGTTTGATCCTCAGCCAGGGAGCTTCCCACAGGGCGCAGCAGACCTCTCCTGTCTCCCCGCTGCTCCCCTCAGCAGCGGATTTCAGTAGATCCGCCTGTTTTGCTCCCCACTCTGTCTCTGGTGAATCCTTTCACCACCCCCTCCCACACCCCTGGCCTACACCCCAGCTCTTGTATGAATAAATAAATAAATCTTAAAAAAAAAACAGGATTAATTCATGGCAAATAAAAGACTATGAAATTCCATTCTCATCTATAAAAAATAAAGTATCACAGACCATAATCATAGAAAATACAATAAAGTTGACCAACACTTTGGAAGAAATTTCTCAAAAACTCTCAGTCTAAATGCTTAAAATGAAATATATGGTTATTTGTATTCTGTTTAATTTTGGTTCAATCATGTATATAATGTGAACAGTTTTGTTAAATTCTTTTTAAACTATTTTTATTTTTAATAGTATCAAATGTCTTATAGAACTAGCCATTTTTATATAGACTGGGGATATAAAATCTGTAGGAATAAAACACACATGAAAAGTAAAATAGTCCAGTACAAATAGTTAGGAACTTTTTCTAAACTTATCCATTCAATAAATGCTTGTTGAATATTTTCCATGTATGCATGTGTCAGATATAGGTGTAATTATCATTTGGGGACATAACTGTAGGTGTGTTAGACTTGATCTATGCCTTTAGGAAGTACACTTTTATGTAAATGAAATCATGGTGGAGTAATGTCCTACACACACACACACACACACACACACACACACATATATATATATATATATAAATACACACACACGCAGATGCTTTTCTTGCTGAACTTTAAGTTTAAGGGGGAAGATTAATAAAGGACTTGAATTAAAAATAAGAACAAAATAGGCTCACTGGAAGTTTTAATAAGTCAGTAGGGCACTTTCTCATGAGGGTTTAAATCTCTAAGCTGCCAGTGAAATTGAGAATGACATTTCCTAGCATAAACCAGGGATGAAAAGCCAAGATTGAAACAAAATTACAAATGTACTGTTAATTATAATCTTGGAAGATTCATAATCTTAAATCATTTAAGATTGAGATTTTATATGCATAAAATAGCTCATTTCTATTTCATCTATGGAAATCCCACTAGCAGTAAATGAGATTTCTAGATATTGCAAACCGTTTGCAGCACTTGGTGATTTTGGTATTTTTAATTTTAACCTTCCTGATTCATTTGTATGTGAATGTGCTTTTAATTTGAATTTCTTTGATGACTGGTGACTGTTGGTGTTGAGAATCTTTAATGAGCTTATTGCTTATTTGCTTATTTTAATGATGAGTTTGTTCAATTTGTTGCTCAGTTGGGTGTTTGTTTTTCCATCACTAATTCATTGAAATATCTTAAGTAGTCCTTTTTTTAGACACATTTGCAAGTATTTTCTTCCAAAATATAGATATTCTTCTCATTTTCTTAAGAGCAACTTTTGAGGAACAAAAGTGTTTAGTTTTGATGTTTGAGTCATCCATATTTTGTTTACTGCATTCTGTGCCTTAAGAAATCTCTTCCCACCCCAGTTTATCAAGGTACTCCACTGCTTTTTTTTCCATCTAAACACAATTATAATACATGTTTGTGTGGTATGCAGTAGAGTTCCAGTTTAAATTTATTCTATATGGATGCCCAGCCTTTAAAGAATATTCATTATAAAGACTTCCTTTTCCCCTTAGTTTGCTTTGTAACATTTTTCAAGTGGTCTGTGTTCCCTATTTGGTTCTTTTGATCTATTTCTTTTCATCCTTATGTTATCATGTGCTATCTTGTACTACAGATTTTTAATAGTTCCTGAAGTTGAATAATTTAAATTGGCCTTTTTAAAATCAGCCTGAAATTTTCTAGTCTTTTGAGTATCTATACATGTTAGGAACAACTTGCCAAGATCTAGAAAACTAATTTGCTGCTGGGTTTATGCTAATTCTTTGGCTTATTTTTTGGGGGGAAATTACATTTTATAATATCGAGTCTTTGTAAAATATAAACATAGCCTATATCTCAGTATTTTAAACCTTCTTTAATTTTCCTAAGCAAATTTTGATAGTTTTCAGATATAAAGATATCTTACCCAGTTTGGGGGAAGTTTATTCCTTACTTAATTCTGCCACTGTTTTTTTTTCTACAAAATCGTTTAATTCAGGTGAGGGACACAAGGCTGCAAGCATGCACATGTAAAGCGAGATCAGCCAGAAAGATCACTGCAGAAATTCTGATGGGATATCCAGAGCCGAGGGAATAAAATGGATTTGTAGAAGATGGGTAAGAGTCAAATGTTTATAAGGTGTATGTATTAGTCATTGGTTCTGGAGAATGAAGAAGTACTGTCCCGGGATGACCTAGGGGGCACTTTTTCAAATCCTGATATCAACTACATCGGAAGAATTTATCTCAAGGGACAATTTCCTGATCTTTAAACCCTACGTCTTCCTCAGTGTGAAGTTTTGAGATTCCAAGTTTATTAGTGGTAGTGAATCCATAACATATACATTCTGTATGTGGGATAAACCTTCCCTTAACTTACAAATTGAGTTCTTTCTGGAGACAACAGGGCAATTTCTCATCAACATCCTATAAGGTGAGTGTAGGCTAATGTCTAATAATTTGTCAGGCACTTGACAATACCTAGGACCTTAAAAGGCCCCTTAGAATGTTATGGAGCACTGGGCTTGCTACCTGACCTGCGCGGACCAGATTATTATGACAACTGTTTTGAAAAAGAGGCTTTATTACAAATCAAATGGCAAAGAGGTAGGGGATAAACTCAAGCCTACTTCTTGGATTAAGAAAAGGAATGAGGTTATATAGATCTTAGGGACCAAGCTTGAGCACAAAGGAGTTTCATTTTACTGGATGAAAAACAAGTTAGGGACAAAAATTTGTGTACTTGATTGAAGTTCATTGACCAGTTACAGGGATAGGTCACTCATGAAGAAATAGAGTCTCCTTCACAGAAAAGTTCAGTTTTGAATTTCTGTTGGAGCCCCCCTGACATGTGGGTACCCCCCTCTGTGTTGGCAGTCTTCTGACTCTAAGTGACCTTGAAGCTCAGCTCAAGGTTAGTTGATAAGCCTCCATTCTCTGCTGCTTGCAAAAGCAATCTCAGAGAAAAGTTCAGGTAAGTTTTGTTTTTATTTTGTATTCTAGGGTTTGTAAACAATGTATCCATTTAATCTTGGTTATAGGAAGATTAAAGACAGTTCCTACAAACTTGCCTCTTCTTCTGCCATTCTCTCTGGTAAGGATGTTCATTATAAAACACATCTCAGAATTTGGACAGTGACATCCTGGGTTATCTCCTCCCAACAATTATTTTTGTCACTATGCATGAAAATATCTTAAGTTTCTGATAATTGATTAATATCAACTATATTCTTATTTTGTAAGCCCTCTGGTTTACTCAGCATTGCTTACTGGGGAGTTTGCTCTTCAGTCAACATTGTTCTTCTAGACGCATAATCTTCAGAGACCAAAGGACTTGACTTTTTGGATCTACAAAAGTAGATTTCTTATTTATACTCTAAGAAGCAAAAGTGCACTCCAAGGTTTCCTCTTCAGTGTGCTCACCTGAAATAAGTCCTCACTTTTTTCAAAACCCCCTGCTATCATATATTGGTACCTTTAATTGTGAAGGCCAGAAGGAGAATTCCAAAATCACTGGATGTCTTTTCTACTCCCCACAGCTGGATGTACAAAAGCTACTGAGCATTAGGCCTAGGTGTGTGGTTACTTCAGTTGATGAATTCAGATATAATGTACCCACTCCCCATGATTGGGACCAAAAGAATTATTTTTTTTTCAAACTATATAGAACAAGAATTAGATCATTATCTGACAAGATCTTGTGTCTTTTCAAGTCTGTAACTTCCTTGTTTCCCTTTACAATGTTCTTCACACGCATCAATTGTATTATGTTCCAATCTTTCAATTTTTCTCTTCTTCTACTGATGCCAAAGTCAATTTTTCCCTTTCTCTTCCAGCCAGGGCCCTTTATGCTTTCTTTTCATTAGTCTTTTCCAGACATCCCTCCCCAACACACACAGACAAACCCTTGTCCTCCTATTCTTATATATCCACTCTGGTGTTCTGACAAATAGCTGTTTTCTTAAGCTATTCACTTGTCCTGTGAAAAACTAATTTATATATCAGTACAACTTGGATTGTTTTTCTTTAATCCAATTCTCTCTTCTCTCCTCTCTCTCTCTTTCTCCCCTCCCCTTTTTTCTCTCATTAGTGACTGAGATCAATTATTTTCACACCTGTCTCCATGGTTTCACACCTGTACATTTAGATGTTCTGTGACCAACTCTTCTGCTTGCCCTATAAAACATCTTAACCCTTTTTGCCCATACACTTGCCTTTGTCATTTCTGTTTTTTGCTTATCTCAGAGAATGGAAAGATCATTTACCTAGACTCCCAGATTGCACACATGTGATTAATCCCAGATCATCACTAATCTCTTTCCTGGCCAGTATCTAATTATTTAACTAGTTCTTTAAGTTCTATCTCTCTGTATGTTATTTAAATTGCATAGATTTATCAGTTCTTGTAGGTTCACAATGTAGAGGATTTCTATTTTCTTCCTTGCCTCAGATATGAGAACATTGATTAATTAATATTGCTATGACATTGAAAAAAATCACAAGCAAAACTATTGTAATAGAAAAATAAAATAAAATTATCGTCTATATGGTATAGTCTATAATGATTTTCTGGTGGTTTCTGAAAATACAATTGCAAAGGTAAAAAAATGTGATATTTTAGTTTTACAAATTCCTATTTTCTCTTTTTATACAGCTATTTATATAAGTAGAACATTTTTGTTTCTCTTTTATGAGGCGTGTTTCAACAATCTCTGTCCTCTTGATAATATATAATAACATTTCTGCTTTCAGTATCCTTAAGCAAAGCTATTATCCATGTTGAGAAAACAGCAAGTTAGCATTTTTTATGTAATTCTTTGAGTTGATATGTATTGTATTTTACTTAGAGGCATTTTCTTTCTTGACATTTTATGCAATTACAGGCTGGAAAAAAAAACCATAAAATTACCCCAAGAAGTAAAATACCATTCTTACGGCTCTGCCCTGATGTAGCGTGATGAACAATTTTCTTTTTGACATGGATGTCATGTAACATTAGCAAAATGACCAAAAGTGACTTATTTTTTTGTTTTACTAGAGTAATATAAGACTAGCTAGACATTATAAACCAGTATCCGCAATTACTATATCACATTTGAAATATCCTTTCTTTGATGATTATATGTTAATGTTGACAGTGGCAAATTCTCCTCACTAATTTGTACATCATGTATTGTCACTTCTATTCTTTTCAGACAATTTCTCTGCCATTACATTGAAATATAATGTTTGCCAAACATTTAATTAACATATCAAATACTTTGCAATCTACTTTCTAATAAGAACGGTAATCTTACTCCTTTATAAGCAAAGGCTTGTCTTTGCAAAATCTCGTAATTACTATGCATTTGACCCTTAAATATTCTACAGTGAACAATGCAGTATCAATTCACATACTTAAGTTTTCATTCAAACTGTCCCTTTCTTCATTTTAAGCATTTTTCTAATAAATAAAGGATACTCACTTAATACCTTGACTTAAGCATGGTTGTAATAAGTGAAAAAGATGTTTCAACTAGAGAAAATAAATGAGAAATCAGTTTGCTCTCCAATCACAATAAGATAAATTTACAAGTTCAATATTATAAAACCTTTTAAAAAGTGAGGTGATCACTGCCTAAGAATATGTTTCACTAGGTAGTCTAATAGGATTTTTTTCTCCTATTTCTGAAAGAATTATCTTCACTTTGTTAACAGCAAATAATTCCTTTATAATTACATTGTAAAAACAGAATAAAAGTAGTTTATGCTAATTATTATGAATATAACAGTATGAAATCATAAGGGAAATCATGTCATCAATCATTGAATACTTTTGAGACAAAAATTTTACACAACGCAAAGTACTAACCACTATACGATCATGGCCGAGACAAAAATGCTATCAGAATTTTTTATTTGACAAATAAAATAGGCATATAACTTTTTAAAATTATTAATTCATTCATTTATGCATAAATAGAGATAGATAGATATACTAGGGCAAGCACTGTTCCAGCACAGGAGAGCCACATATGAAACCAGTAGAACTGCCCTCTTGGGGCCTCCATTCTAGCAGAGAAAGTAGAACATAAACATTAAGAATAATAAAGAATGAAGCATCTGTATATGAATGAAGTATATTTCTCACATACACAGTATTTGAGAAAGTGATTAAGAACAGCCAGAGAGGGAACAGAGAAGCAAAAGTTATGACTAAGATGCACTATCACATTGAATTTCTGAAGGAGAGGGTTAGCCAGCTAATGGGCACAGAACCCTGAAGGCAAAGCAACAGCTGGAATAAGAGTCGTAAGCTGGGTGGGTCAGGCTGTGCTCGACCTGTAGGTACAAGAAAATAAATGTCATAAAGCAGAGACAGCTCAAGTAGGATACTGAGAAATTATAAAATAGCAAAGGTGGGTGCATGCGTGTGCATGTGTTTTCTTCAGTACATAAAAGAAAACTAGAAGGAAACAAGAAGGGTAATTCGGAGGAAAGGCAAAGAGAGATACTGAGTCTTTTAGAGCAATTACTTTGTGAATGATAAATCATACACATATATTTCTTTCTTAAAGACTTTCAAACTAATGATTAAGGTAGTACAAAATAGAAATAATTTTAATATTTAAAAATGTGGATTAATTGCAAAAACTTAAAAAACGTTAAAATCTGAAATAGTAAAGCTTTAGTTGTCAAACTGTAAACTCAAAAATGAAGAAAAGCAAAACAAAGTCCATTGGGCAACCCAATGTACAAAATGCTGAATTTTAAGGCAAATCTTCAGAATGTAAAAGAAAAGTGGTACTGTAAGAGAAAATATTTTAAGAAATAAAAAGGGCAGAAAGAAGAATGGAGGGAGGCAGAGAAAAAGGGAGGAAGGGAGGGAGGGAGGGAGGAGGGAGAGAGGAAAGGAGGGGGAAAGAAAGGAAGAAAGAGAAGGAAAAATCAGTAACTCTAAAAGCCTTAGCCAGTTTTCCTGATGGGCTGAATTGCCCACCACCAGGTGGCCACAGAGCAGACAGAGAAGTGTGGTCTCTATCACTGGCCCTTCCTGTGTGGCAGCTGTTTTATCTGACACAGAGACCCCTAAATATTCCCAGACTAGAGGATCCAGCTTTTGTCAGAAAAGAGAGGCTTCCATTTTGGAAACTTAACTCAAGAATCTTTTATTATCTATGAGGATTAGATACCCCAAATCTTAATATGTTGGAATCCATAACAACGAAAGGAAATACACCAAAACCTTTCTCATGAAATCGTAAACCAATCTCCTTTTTCTATCCTTGCAACTAAAGCAGGAACATTGTAAGTTTTCTTTTTTTACCCCTTGTGTTTTAAACTCTAGTGAATATTGCATAAATTGATTGTGATATTAGCAGAGATCCTTTTAGCTGGGTTTAAGTCTTGATTTATACTTTTAATTATATATTGTTTCCTGAAATAGTCTCATTAAATGCTGAGTCCACGAGTTTATCTTTATGAAGTATTTCAGACAGTTGCTAAGCCTTTTAACCTTCAAGGAAATATTTGAAAGAGTGGAGTCTGGAAAGTTTGAAATATATTTGTAACGGATATCTTCAGCTTTAGATTTCTGTCTCAAACAGCAATATTTTAAAAACTGATATTTTCTGGATTACCTTTTATTATTTTCTTTTTGTGGTGAAAGTTTTCCAATTCAGACATGTGGAATATTCAATACTTTTTAATGCAGTCAACCCAAATCACCGATCTTTCTCTTCTAGTTTCCTTAGGATTCCCCTAAGGGATAACATTTTGAGTGTCTTTTAGCAACAGGCATTTATTCTCTCAGAGTTCTGGAAGCTCCAAGTTCAAACCAAGGTTTGGCAAGACCCTGTTCCCTGCGTCCAAGGGAGATCTTTATTTTTTTTTTTTTTTGCCTCATCCCAGTGGAAGTGATTGCTACACACCCTTGACCGTGACCTTCCACAAAGCACAGATATACAACTCAAATCTCCACCTCTACTGTCACCACGACCTTCTTCCCTCAGTGTTCTGGAGCCCTGTGTATCTTTTTCTCATAATACCAGCCAGGGATTTAGGGTTTATTGAATCCAGCACGACCTCAGCTTAACTTAACTAATTATATCTGGAAAGACTTTTTTTTATTTCCAAATAAAGTTGCATTAGGATGTAATAGGTGGACTTGATTTTTTGTTACCCTAAGATACTATTCATCCCAGTGGAGCCACCATCTATTTATAAAATAAAAAGATTAAGACATTTAAAAATTATATTTCCAACATTATTTTGAAGGTGTTGTTTTTTCTAAATATATATATTTTTATTGTTATTTGTATCTTTTACATTTTGTATTCCCTTGGGTAACCCACCACCAATTCACCCGTGATCCATCTCCGTGGTCCCTTGTGTCCTTTTCTATTCCATTTTGTGTGTGTTGATGTGATCCAGAAATCCTACTCTTAGGTATCTACCTACAGAATGCAAAAACTTTGACTAGAAGGAATGTCTGTCCTCCAGTATCACTGCAGCACTATATACAAAAGCCAAATTATGGAAACATTCTAAGTGCCCATGGACAGAGGAGTGGATAAAGAAAATGTGGTATGTTGGTGGTGTGTGTGTGTGTGTGTGTGCATGTGTGTGTATTACTGAGCTATAAAAATAAATGAAATCTTGCCATTTGTAACATAGCAAGGAGAGGGCTGGAGGGGAGAATGCTAAGTGAGATAAGTTAGAAGGAGAAAGACAAATGTGAAATGATTTCACTCATATGTAAAATATAGAGAAACAAAATGAAGGAACAGCAAAAAGTAAACCAAAACAAATCCTAGAAATCTGACTGAAGATTTGAGGTTACCAGAGGTAGAGACTGGAGCAAAGGAACCTAGTGGAACACTGTGGAGATTATTGGTGCTTTGGTAATCAATTTGGTTTGGTTACAAACATATGAAGATGTGGGAACTCATATCCCTAAATCATATACAGTATTGTAAGCCAACTTTACCTCAATAAAAATAACATTATAAAAACCAAAAATAACCTAAAAAATACAAAGTACTGACCACTTTAGAAAAATGAATTCTCCAGGAAAATAATTTCCAAGAGAAATATGACCATATTCAAACTGAAATTCATATTTTTAGTACATTTCAGCTCTACTCTCCATCTCCATTTTCTCTTTGCGTATCTTTAGAATCTCAGGTTCATGTGATGGATGCTTTCCAGGCATTTGTAGATAGTGAAGCCCTTGAGTGGTAGGGGCTGTTTTGTTCATTTATACACCCACAGATTTCACAAGATTTCTATACAGGACAGATGTTCCATCTATATCTGACATGAATACGTGAATGGGTGAATGAAATGTGACAGCGTATTGTTCTCTTTCCACCATCACCCAAACTATGTATATTTTTTCTCTTGTTGAAATGGATAGCACTCAATATAGTTCAAAGTGTTGATGTTCTAAAACAAGCCATGGTTTTATTCATTATACAATTTAATTACCTGATTAAATGTGTGCATAATGGTAAATTTTTCAAATCTGTAGTCACATTACCTAGCTATAGTATCATCAGCCATCTTTGAGTGCATGTGTTTCTAAGTATTGAAACTAGTTATGATTGAGTGGAAATACAGTGCTCTTATATGTTGATTTCTAATCTCTTCCCTAACTTACTGGTGTTCATCTTGTTACTCGGGCTAAATAGTTCATGTGTAGTTGAAACAGCATAAACCTACTTTCTTGGCCAACTATCATTCAGTAAGGTTGGTCCAAGTCTTGATGAGTTGAATTTTCCTTGATTCAGTTGTATATATGGATTCAGTTTTTGGACTCCAGTAACTATTTGTATGATCAGGGAATAGAGAGAGTCGGGTCTTGCAAGTACCTCCCAGATAATCTCAAATCCACTTTGATGACAGCCCCAGATGACGTTAAGCAAAGGAGTTATGCATTTGACATTGCAATTGTTGACATTAACTGTGTGAGAACATTGGAGTCTGCCAAATATTACTCAAGTTAGATAGGGTCTGGAAAAGTCTCAAACTTGTCAGTTGGTAAATCCTCTAACTTTATATCCAGAAACACTTTTATGTTCTTATTATTCACCTAGTTTTTCACCATAATGCCCTTTACTTGCCAAGCGCCCAAGAAATTCCACATGAAAAGTGGGTCCTATGGTGCTTTAAATTTTAGCATATAAAGATGTATTAACACATTTATAGATCCTATACATACAGATGTATGTGCAGAATATATAGAAGATCACACAGTCGTGATAATTAGTTTAGGCTATGCAGACACTGCAAAATTTAAGACTGTTCCTAAAAGCACACACATTGAAAAATAACTACAACAAAAACTTGAGCTGAGAACAGAACCAGTCATTAATGAAGTATGTGTACAAGACATAAGACTTCAACTGTGGTAACAGGAGAAACAGCTTACTGACATAACCGGTTAATAAGAGGGGGTGCTGAGAGGTTTATATACAGGGAAAAGTGGAAAGAGATTGATATATAGGAGATAAGGGCCAGGGATAGATTTTAATTTGATTCTTTGACATATTGAGTCATGATAAAGAGGCAAGAAGATTAGACTTGAGAAGACATTCCAAGGTCATGGATTGTATTCATGAATATTAAATATTTCAAGGATTCAAGATGACCACAAGCTAATAATAATTCATTGCCCCACTTCATTATAAGAGTTTATTGAATGGACACAAAGAAGTAGAGGTATTTATTGTTTACTATTTTGAACAAATACTTGGTAATGAAAGGCAAATAAAATGAAGCACCGCAGTTGAATATTTTTTCCAGTCTTGTATTCTGACTCAAAAGATTAAACAAGGGATAGTTGATTTAAAAAAAAAGGACCCAAAAATGGTGCCGTAATATGTGAAATGAATTCAATGCAAGCAAGAGATTAATTACCTTACTTGTCTATGAGATCTTAAAAATCAAGCTTTTCTGCCATCAATTTTGTTTATTGGGCAGGCAGAGATATGTGCCCCATTGTTCAGATTCTAACATAAAACCATGTATTCAGAACATGTCAAGGAGAAAACCAATTACGCTGTATTGCCAGCCAATGAGCTGTGAAGCTGGTCTAGGAGTGAGAAGGGAAAAAATCATGTAAAGTGACAGAAATATGAATGCATGGAAGATAAGAACGTTCAGACGTACAAAGGGTAATGTCCAATTCATATTTTTCAGTTGCCTATTTAAAACACTAAAAGTTCGGTTGCCCCAAGAGGTTATTGGATTTTATTTCATCATTAAGAACAATTTATTTTTACTCTAAATTCTGGGGAATCTTATGATGGAGCGTTAGATTTAAATCTTGATCTCAGTCAATCTTTCTCTCTGTCTTCCTCTTTTGCTTTAAGATCTGTAAACCAAAGAAAGAAACTCACTTTGTCTCTTAGTAAAAAAAAAAAAATAACTATATGCAACGCTCTATAGGATCATTTACGATGTTAGTAATCACGGCCCACAGTCCAAAACCTCTACTCTCAGAGGAATAAAGGGAAAGGCGGTTCTATTTTTATTTTTATTTTTGAGCGAAAAGCCACAATATTTTCCATAGTGACTGCACCAATTTACATTCCCACCAGTAGTGCACAAGGCTTCCCTTTTCTCCACGTCCTTGCTAGCCCTATCACTTGTCTTTTCGGTCATAGTCATTCCAGCAAGTGTAAGGTTAGACTTCATTGCAGTTTTGATTTGCATTTTTTTAACATTTAGTGATGTTGAACAACTTCTCTTGTACCTGCTGGCCATCTGTCTCTCGTTGGGAAAATGTGTATTCAGGACCTTCATCCATTTTTAAATCTGATTTTGTTTTGCCTTGTTTTGTTACATCTTGCTATTGAGTCAAGACTTCTTTATGTATTTCAGATACTAAACCCTTATTAGATTTATCATTTGAAAATCTATTGTCCCACTGCTCCAGTTGTTTGTTTCCTTTGCTGTACAGAAGATTGCTAGTCATGCTTGTTGCTTTTTGCTTCTGTTGCTCGTGTGTGTTGTATCTAGGAAATGGCTTCCAGCTGGCCAAGGTGATCTGACCTTGTGTTTTTTTTTTTAATATCTATTATTTATTTTATGCATACAAGAATCGGGGTGTAGGCCAGACGTGCAGGGGGTGAGAGGATTCCCCAGAAAGAGTGTGGGAAGAACAGGCAGATCTACTGAAATACACTGATGAGGGGAGCAGTGGGCGAGGCAGGAGAGGTCTGCTGTACCATGAGGGAATCTCCATTGCTGGGGATCGAACTCGTGCTGCAGTGGCTGCCAACAGCTTCAGCTTCATAGGCTGAGACTTAACCCATTGCGCCACCAGAGAGGCCCTGACCTTGTGTTTTCTATTGGGGCTTCATGGCTCAGGAATTGAGCTTACAACTTTCATCCATTTGGAGCTCATTTTTTGTGAGTGGGCTTAAGATGGGGTCCAGTTTCATTTTTCTACAGGTAGCAACCACATGAGTTTGACGGAGAATCCCTGCCATTGTCAAACCTTAGGTGACACTTTAGTCTTGCCCAACATCTTGGGATGCCTGTGAGGTAATTTGAGGATTCAGCAAAGCCACCCATGGGCTGTGATCTCTGCAGACTCTGGAACAACAAGTGTGTGTTACTTTATGCAGCTAAGATTGTGGTAGTTTGTTATGCAGTCATAGACGTTTATTTTGGAGACAGTAAGTTATAATTCATATTGTTGCTCTAACAAATAACTCCAAAGTGGGCTTGGCTTTGGAACTGGGCAACAGACAGGAGCTGGGGAAATTTTCAAAAGCATGGTAGAGAAAAACTCATTTTCCTTGAACTGGTAATTACAAATTAGATCTTTGAGGACATTGCTAAGGATGACTCAAAAGGAAGTGGGGAGCACTTTATTGGAAAGTGGAGTAAATGGAGAACTAAATGAAATTCTCTTCAACCGTCAGTGGAAACAACTGCATTATTGGAAGAAATAAGTGTCAGGGAATTAGAAGAAACATGTGCAGTGGACTAGCAGGTAGCCATGCCTTTGTCCGCCAGTGCACAATGCTTGCTAACGTTGAAAGGGGAAGATAATCAATGAGTGAGCCCTGAACGCACTGGCATTGGTGCTCAACATGTTAGGACATATGAGATCACAACAACACTGATGACAGAGTTTAAGTTAAAATAATTCAACAAGTAACAAGACATAGGATCAATCAATATGCATCAACTTGCAGAAACTTATTAGGGTCTGATATAAAATTCAAAGAAGATGCAGCTTCTTGTTAAAAGATGCAATTAGCATAAGTTATCCAATTAACCTCTATAATTTAGCAGATGAAGCTAGCTTTAATATCCGCTCAATCAATTCCCTAACCTGTTGATTTTACCTAGTTGTTTTTCTCATAGTTGTTAAAATACGTTCATGGATGTTGGGTACTTGGAGGGCATTGAGAAAGAGACTGATACTTTAAGTTATGAAGGGTTTTGTTCCAATGGAACTAATTTTACCTGATCTTCCAGTAACCTCGTTGTGTGTTAAAAACTATCTGTCATCATTATATAAAGCCTGAGATAGAGGTTTTTATTTTTTACCAATATGACCTGCAGGGAGTATTGACTTATTATCACTGCAAACTTTCAGCTTCAGCTTCATGAACTTAACTACATTTTGACTCTGGCCTGAATTGCCCTTGAATAATGCTCTCTCTGTTCCACTTGGCTGAACTGCCTTTATTGTTGATTGCTTCTTCTGAAATAACAATTATTATTTGTTTTTGTCTTTTAAAAATCCTCAGATTATTCCTTGTTAACTACACCAACATTGACATGTGAGTGTGGTACTTGTATATTGTAAATTATAGTGAATTGGACAGTTGAAGGTCATTTGTTGCTTCACCCACTGATCCTCTAGCTCATATTTCCCAGGATGCCCTCCCGATGTGGGCAGAATGTCTGCTAGAGAAGTACTACTGAAATAGTCACATTATGATCATTCTCCCAAGTTCTGGTACAGATATTTTGAGCAGAGATAATGACTTTTTATATTCATCAAGCATTCAAGTGTTTCCTATGTGTCCTAACTGCTCGAGTGAACAGTCCTGGTTGCATTTCAAAACTTTCGTCAACTTGTAAATTAGGACTATATGAGTCTCCTGAAAATTCCCTTTCATTAACTCAACAACTAAAATAACAAATCCCAAATAAAGAAAAAGTACATAAAATTGCACCAATATACAATTTATTACCCCATATGCGTATTCTGTGGGGGTAATTTTGTAACCTTAGCTACATTTGAATTGTGAAGAATCTGAAACTTGTAGATGAATCAGGGATTTATATTTTACATCATAGACTAGTGGAATTAAAACAGAAATTGTGCTATAAATCTGATATGCATTGTGAAAGAAAACCATTAAGCACAGTATAGAGCTTTGTTGTATGTTCAAGTTACAAAATTAAAATCCTGTATTCTATTCCTATGCCACTATATTTACAAAGAATGATTATTTGAAATGTACAAAAAATTTAAATGTGTTCAATTCTGGGTACTTAAATGCTATTTATTTGTCTGTGTATTTATTTATTTAAAATGATAAAAGGTAAAATTATTTATTATGTACTTGATTTAAAAAGAAAATATAAGGAAACTGTTTAATGTAATTAAATTTAATATATATATATGCATCTATGTATGTAAATACACATTTTGTGTATTATGATATTGCTAGTGAGCAACTGAGGGGGTACCCACACCCCAAACTATTAAGAGAGGCATGTTCTAAAAAGGGTCCTG
Source organism: Scalopus aquaticus (assembly GCA_004024925.1). NCBI lineage: Eukaryota > Metazoa > Chordata > Mammalia > Eulipotyphla > Talpidae > Scalopus > Scalopus aquaticus. The sequence goes on from PVIJ01002106.1 coordinate 69,938, forward strand.
CCATTTACACACACATAAGCAAAGGAAGCAGACATTTATGTGAAAGATTTTTAATGGAATCGGTGTGCAAAAAGATAGAGAAAATAGGGATCTCAAATAATAGTTTTACCAATAAAACTCCCCAAATTACCTATCTCTCCATGTAGGCAAACACCTAGCCAAACAGACCTGGCCTGAAGCAAGGACACAGAGGCCAAGAAGCTTGCCTCTGTCCTAAGCTACCTTCTGGTAAGGGACCACGGGAAGGATTAAGCAGGTCCCAGAGATCTGGAACAGAATGATGGACTCAAAATTCAAAACCTACCCCATACTAATCCACCATGGAGCCAGGATAATGGGGGCCGCCATCTCTGCTAAGGCAGAGCTAAAGCTTTACCATGTGTCTCTCACCCACATAGCTCTTCCAAATGTCCTCAAATGTCCTTCTTCCATGTGTATCCTCCAAATCACTTCATAACCCACCTTGCTCCTACCCAGCTTCCCTCCATTCAAGAAGTCCAGTTCGCGGCATACTTGGACTTGTAAGCCAAGACACCTGCATGTAAGCGGGAGTGGGGAAAATGCTCCTCTCCTTTAATGCCCTCTTTTAACAAGACTATAGTAGGATTATGATGAGATTAAAATAATAAGGTAAGCTGCAACTGATAATAGTTTATCTTTTAATATTATAAGTAATGTATACATTTTGTGTTGCTCATCTGCATATAAAATCAAAAATGTTTTGCAAGTTAATTTTAATTATAGTCTTTAACCAATTTTATGTTAAAACATTCCTGCAATAAGATCTTTCATTAAATATAAAACAAAAATATGTTGGGCCTCCCTGATGGCCTATAGGTTAAGTCTCAGTCTATCAGTGCCACGGGCTGAGTTTGATCCCCAGCCAGGGAGCTAACTCACACAGTGCAGCAGACCTCTCCCATCTTACCCGCTGCTCCCGTCAGCAGTGTATTTCAGTCAATCTTTCTGTTCTACTCTACACTCTATCTCTGGCGAATCCTCTCACCCCACTCCCCTGCCACACACACACACACACACACTTCTGATCTACACCCCAGCTTGTATGCATACATAAATAAATCTTTAAAAAAATAAAACAAAAATATGTTGAAATGTACAAAGAGCTTTCAAATCAATTTTGGAATCATAAAGGAAAAATCAGTTCGGCCATTAATATTTAGGAAAGGATTTTTTGAATATGAAAATTATTTTCAGAGAAGAACAAAAAATTACATCCATAAATAAATAAAACAAGTATCAAATTCTGAAAATTTTAAGCATGTTTTGATTGCTGTTTAATTATACTGTGTTTGTTTTAAGTAAACTCTCTTCCTGCTAGAAGTATGATAGTTTTCAATTATTTCTTTAACTATAATTAATAATTCTTGTTTGAAAAATGTAGACATTTAGTTTAAGAATTCTAAAAGGATTTATTTAAGTCATATGTTTACTTCAGGGAAAAATATTTTTAGTGTATCAAAAATGAATTTTTTTTGTCATTGCCCATTTGTATTAAAATGATGAAATATTACTGAAGCTGAAATTAGGTATTATGTTTTGTTAAAAGATCATAATTAATATAGAATAGTTTTTGAATTATAAATATCAAGCTTTCTTAATGCACTAGCAAGAATCAAAGGCTATTATATTAATAGAAGTATTTGAACCTCTTCTCCCTAAAATACCAAAAACTAAAAATACTGGTTAACCTTGTTGGATAAGAGTAAAATCACATTCGAATCCAAAAGAAATTCTTTTTGAATTTTAAGCATTAGCATACATGTAAAAAAAGAACAGCATTTTCCAAACAATCTAAGGCAGAACTTAGAAGAATTGATTGATGCATTTTGCTACATAAGTGATTCTACCATAGAATTTTATATTTTACTACACATTGCTTTAAAGTTTGGATAACTGCACAGATCAAAGTATGTAAATCTATGAAATCCTTTTATTATTTACTACTTAGAATACTCTGAGAAAGATTTTAATGTATCAAAAATGAAATTTTGTTTTTTTTTGTCATTGCCTATTTGTGTTAAAATGATGCATTGCTATTTCAAGGAACACATCAATTAAAGAAGCTAAAATAAGGGGGGAAATAAGCCCTTTTGTGATATAAAATGTAACTGTCAATTGAGAAAAAGTTACAGGTATAACATTATAATACAGGACAATTTCAATAATTATAAGTAATTACAGATGTGTCATTAAAAACTTAGAGACTTATTTGCTCTAAAATCAGTGATATAGATATAAAATATAGATGTAACCCCAGCAGAGCCATGAACCACAGAGAAAACATGGTGGACCATGACTTAAGGCTCCTCTCCCAAGAATTAGAGCTATGCTGGGGAACTATTTTCAGAGAGCAGAACTGGATACAAATCAGAGAACATTCTGGAAGCTGTTAGCATTTTCCTTATGGGATCTCAGTTATTGCTATGGACCAATGGCTGTTGCATATGTAACTGATGTGAGTATTAACTAAATTAGATATGTGTAACATGTGTAGAGTAATACCCGGCATTGTCTTATACAAACAAAAACACTGCATTTATTTACTGGTTGGCATTGTTCTCAGGAATAAAGGAAAGTGCCAATTCAGATGTTACAGTTATTGGCAAAATGACATCTTTTATATTATAAATGATTCATTCCATTAAATTTCTTCAAAAAACCAACCCATTAACTTTGTATAAGACAATTTTTTAAATCTCAGAATCCAAATTCCAAAGGTGAGAACTTTTCACCAAGTAATGCATTAAACTGCTATTTTCATCACAATTAACTGAACACATAAATACACTCTCAAATACACACTCAAAGAAAAATATTTGGTAATTTTCAATCAAGATAACCAATTTTTCATCATATAGGTGATTTGATAAGAATATATTCAATAAGAATTACTTATTTGGGGCGAAGAATTCAGATAATTATAAAATAGGATTTCATACAGGATAATATGGACTAATTTTAAGAGTGATTTAATCACACAATATGTAAGAAGATATGATATTAATGTTCTATATAAGACAGTTTATTTCCTTCCAACACTTCTATTGATTTATAACAACAAGGTGTTGGATGATAGGACATTTTCAAATAATATGCTGTTGCATTAAAATTGTGTAAAGAAATAAAAAATCAAGGACATGTTGCATAGGAAACGGAAATAGGATGATTGTGAGCAGAGTAGAGACAAGATTAATAGCACATATAAATCAGCAACAGCCTACAATTGAGGAACTCATCTGGCAGATATACTGGTGGAAGCTTGTTCCTAAATATTGTGTTAGTCTCCCTCACTTGCCCATACAAGAAAGTGTGAGGCTTGAATTTAGGAAACACAAGTAAGAAGAAGACAAAACAGCATCACTGATGCACTTCCAAAAAGATTAAAAATGTAAGAGGGACACCACATTGGGAAGTATTGTCACTAGTTGAGTTTTTCTCAAGAATTACACTTTTCTCTTTTTACCTCTTGCACATTCATTCTCTGCCTAAGCAAAGGAAAAAACCTACCATTTTGCTCTTAATTTTCTAAAAAAGACATTAATTTCCTCTTTTAGTAACTACTTCTTTTTTCTGTCTCTTTTATACCAATTGTCCTCTGAATTATTATCTATGACCTTAGCATCTGATTCTCCCTTGTTCACTGACTTATAAACCTTATTCAACTAAGCTTCACCACCATATAATTAAAATTACTGTATATAGGCTACCGATGACTTCTGAGTGGAAAAATAAATGGTCAATTCTTAAGCTTCCCATCTTGCTCAACCAACGGCTATTTGAAATAGCTGTTTATTCTCTTGACATGCAGATTAGTGCATATCTGGCTTCCTACCTGCTGTGAACAGTCCCCCTCAGTCAGTTTTACTGGCATTTCTCTCCTTCATGACCATCAATTTAAAAAGTTCCAAGACTCAGTTCTTGGAAATTTTCTTTTCATTACATAACTCACTTCACTGATCATGTCTCACCCAGTCCAAAGGCTTTAAGTATCATCTATATATCAGCTGTACCCAACTTCTATTTCCAGTCTGAACTTCACATCTGAATGTCAGGCACATGGACCCACCTGGTTATTTGACATCTCCACTGGTTGACTATACACAAGTCAAATTAATTAGATTCAAAACTGAAATTCTCATTTATTGTATCATTTTTGAGTGTGTTTTTTGCATGTGACTTTTCCATTTCTGCTAATACCAAATGTTACCTTTCTCATCATATAGATCTAAAGCTTTGATTTCTCACTTTTCCCATACCTATAATTTAATAACCCCCCCGAAATGCTGCCAGCCTTTCCTATAAATACAATTAGAATTTAGCCACTTCTAGACACTTCTACTTCTCTAACTCTTATCTGAACCATTATTAACCACTCCTGATTTATTGCATCAGTGTTCCAGCTGAAGTCCTTTTTATTAATCCCCTCTACCAAGAGACTATATTCTAGTAGACACTAGTGGTTCATTCACTATGCAATTCAAACCATAACAATATTCAAATAATAACAATTGTCCTTTAAAACCTCTAACACTTCTACATTGAGTAACAAATCGTCACTCATAGAGGAGCTATAAACAGCGCACATTTATTATCAAGCGTGTGGACAAGCTTCACAGCACAGAAACTTCCCCAGCAACTTTCCACCCCAGTAAGCAGCAGAATCCAAGCAGCAGACTTAGCAACTTCCTGCTTCAAAATTACTCAATATATCTCAGACCTTATGTGATAGCTCCTAATTATGTCTTCTACTACTCAAAAACACCTCTGAATTTGGAACTTGCCATTACAATATTTCATGATTAGCAACTGCCTATTTTTATAATAAAAATGAATGTGTAATAACAAGGTATTCAAAGTAATAGAAATCCACTTTCTATTTCCTATTTCATTTTTCCCCCATAAAAGACAGTTTGAGGAAAGGTGATATTGCTTAAGGAAATTTTATCTGGAATAGAATATTTTTGAGATTCCTTTTACTTCTAAGTTTCTGAGAGAACTTAAAATAAACAAACCATGACTGATACTTGATTCCCTTCAAAGCTTAATTCAGACACTATTTGCTGGGCCAAATGCATCATATTAATACAATGCTAACCCTTGATCCATAGGCATCACAAATTACTGTGTTAATAATTTTCTATGTTACAAATATCACATGTTAGGTGTTTTCAGTTTTCTAAGTGAATTGATGAATATTATTAAATTTTCAGTGTTTAGCAGTGTGGTATGTAAGTCAGTGGGCCTTACGGAGAAAGAGAGGCAATATTAGGTAAAAAGCTTCACAAATGAAAAAAATCATTAAAGAAAGTTGATATTCTTTAAAAGAAGTATCACTTTTAGAAATAAGAATAATATCAGATGAAATCAAAGACAAGTAAATATGGAGTAAGCAATGATGTGTTAGCATTGTATGACAGTAACATGGATTTTAGCTGTAAAATGTTTTCAACTATAAAACATAAAACTGTCTTTAATAAAATATCAATACTTAAAAATATCAGTACTAATAAAAGGCTAATATAAAAATGTAAGTGAGACTACCGGGGGGAAATATTACTATAGTAGGGTGCTGAAGCCTAAGCAGTATAACAAAAGAACCTGCTTGTGAAATGCCGGTGGCCTGTCCCTGCCCACAGCATACTCTCCCTCCGATCTCCTACACTGTGCTGCCCCCATTGAAGAGGTGAACAGGGAATATTTAGTCAGACCCACCTGTCCACAAAGAATCACCCTTTAAGACCAAGATTTTATGAACTAGTTCTCACATTGCGCATCGCAGAGATAGAGACCTCCTAAATGTGTATAATGCGGTCTCCTGCTCCTTATGTTCACCTACAGAGGTTAGAAGATACCAGATCCTACTTCTAAAACAAAGTTTGTTGCAGGAAGCTTACTGTGACTTTTGGATTGTATACTCATCCAACCTTTCATAAGTATAAATAGGGGTATCCTTGCCCAGGTGTGTGGGCACAGCTGACCAGAACTCTGTCTGGCTCTGCTCTGCTAGTCCTCACCTTTGATTCTGAAAATAAAGCTCCTTATTAGCCTTTCCTTATTTCAGCAGTGATTATCTCAGTCAATGAACAAAAAGAAGAAAGGGAGATGCATTTCAAATAAAGGCAAGTTTCAATGCTTCTAGTTAAGAAAAATCAGCATTTTTTAAAATCAGAAATATTTTAAAATTATAAGCTAGTTCATAAGTTAAATTTTCATAAAACGTAGAAAAAGAATCATTAATGAACAAATATTTGATCCTTAATATTATAACCACTTCATCTTAGATTGCTATAGTAATAACTGCTGTCAAAGATCATTTTTCCACATGAAAATATCAAACAGACTCAAATTCAACTTTGTATTTATGTCTTGTCTTTGAAGTTCTGTTTCCTTTACAAAATCTAGAGTTCTCAGTGGCAAACTCTTCAAAATTATAGATCATTAGAAAAATCACATCACATAAGAGTAATTCATGTGATGCATTATGGCCCAGAAATATGCATTGTATTGGTAACATAATTATTTAATATGAATTGCATTAAATAAGGCACAGTGAGGACATGTGTGTCTTTTACCAAGGTGGGAATTAACAGATATTTGTGTTAATACAATAAACACTGTTTTTTAAAAGTTTAATAGTAAATCTTATTCAGTGTGTATGTTCCCTGGAGATCCTAGTTAATAAAATCACACTGCAAAATTTAGATTGCTTGGTGGTAGCTGTGATTTTTCATGGGAAACAAGAGAGCTAGGCTTCTCATCCAATAATATTAAATTTAATTGAATTAATTGCACTAATTATGCTGAATGCTAAATACAGGGAGGAGAATGAATAAACCAAAAGTCTTTAATCTAATATGTCTGATGAGGGAGATATTCTGATGGAAATGTTGTCAAGATTGCATTATTCTTAAAGTCTTCCATTCATTTTGAAATTTCTTATTGAATTTATAATAATTTTGCTTGTTGGGTAAAAGTTTTGTCACATTGCACTGTATTCATATCAACTAGAAGACTACTAAAAAACTAAAATCTTACATCACTAAGGGGGAAATTTTCTTTTTTAAATACATAATATTCTAACTGACCCAAATGCCTTAATTCTCATGCCCCTCATCCTTCCTAAAAGATACACATCATTCATGTCATCTCTCTCCAATAAGTCCTTGCTATTGTCCTTGGACTTTTCACTGTGTTATCTGTGGTTTTCCAACAACAAGTTGGAACATCTCAATGTTGTATCTCAATTGTAGTGAAACCTATGATTTTATGAGACATTTGCCTTCTTTATATCTGGCTTACCTGCTGCCTCTATGTGTCCTGGCCTTTGTGCCTCTTTCTACCAACTGATCTCCTTTGAGGAGGTACATATTCTTCATTATTTTAACTCATCCTTTGGACCATTCTTTCTCCAATTCTGGTGTTGGCAATAATTGAACACTTTCTTTTTTCTTTTACCTTTCTTAGACAACTGTTGCATCAACTACAACTTTATATGATATTATGTTGTTGCTGGCTCCCCTATGACAAGTGGAGTAAGTACACACTCTTTTTGACTCGTTTTTGCAGCCCAGGACCTCTATGGAAGAAGAACAAAAGAAAAGCCTAATGAATCATCAACATTGGCCTCTCTGGTGGTGCAGGGGTTAAGTCTCAGCATTATGAAGCTGTTGGCAATCACTGTAGCAGGAGTTCGATACCCAGCCAGGGAGATTCCCACATGGCACAGCAGACCTCTCTTGTCTCCCTGCTGCTCCCCTCAGCAGTGTACTTCAGTCGATTCTCCTGTTCTGCTCCCCACTCTGTCTCTGGTGAATCCTCTTACCATCCCACACCTCTGGTCTACACCCCAGCACTTGTATGCATAAATAAATCTTTTTTCTTTCAAAGATTTATTTCTTATACATACAAGCTGGGGTACAGGCCAGAGGCACGGGCAGCGAGAGGGTTCACCAGAGACAGAGTGGGGAGCAGAACAGGCAGATCAGAAATACACTGCTGAGGAGAGCAGAGGGCAAGGCAGGAGAGGTCTGCCGCACCATGTGGGGTTCTCCCTGGCCGGGCGTCCAACTTGCGTTGCCGCTGCCGACAGCTCCACAGCGCAGCGCTCAACCACTGCACCACCAGGGAGGCCCATAAATAAATCTTTTTTAAAAAATGAATCAACAAACAAAATTGTATCATGCAATTATAAAGATGTTTCCATTTTAGAAGTGTTATTTTCTGAACTGATATATCTTTGAGAAAGAATTGCAAACACTAACTAAGCAATCTTTACTGTCACTGAAGGAGCTGAGAGGTTGAAACTCAAGAACTACAAAGTCATAGCAAGAATGTGTGGTATATTTTGAATTAGTAAGACTTTTTCTTAAATTCTTGGGTTACAGGTAGTCCAAGAAATAACATTAATATATTATTTGAGACCTCTAAAATATATTTTAAGATATCTTGAATACTGCCATCCTCAGAAAGTTAAAATATTTGTTATTTATTGAAGAAGATAAAGAGAAACTGACAAAAGAGCTAGTTGAAAGTGTGTTACATACAGAAGTAAAGAAAACATAGTGGGTCAATTATTTCCATATTCTGGGCAAGGTGAAAAAGCCTATTCACCAGAAAGTCCTTGTTATCGACATTTCTACAATGCAATCTTGGAAGGGAAAAAGCAATAAGAGCTTCACATGTTTAAAATAGCAAATATCGACGTGAACATATTCAGTAAGTTCTCACAAGGTCTGATTATATATGACTACAAAATTATAGAATAGCATCTGTGATTATTATATCTCTAAGTAGAAATCACTCTCATTGTGAAAATTATTGAAAACAAGCCAATTGTGGTGAAATGAATGTGGGAGTCTCCACAATAATTAACACTTTTGGAACATTTGAAGTTTCAAGTAATGATGCCAAAGTGTTGGGTTTTTCTTAGATTTTGCATTCTGTCATCGTCCCAGATTCTGTCTTCTGTGATTATAACAATCGCTGAGAGTTGAACAACAGATTCTCTTAAAAATGAGGAGAGCCAAATCAAGGGCACGACTTCTGAGAAGGTGATTATCTTAATCTATTAGTGTATCTCAAGACTTTTCCAGAATCACTAGGGGAGGTCCAGAGAACAAACATCCGCTGATTGCTGATTATCAGTCACCTTGTGGAGTCCTTTCTCATGATTTGATAATTTTATTGAGACTATTCCTAACACTTCACCATTGTTAGTAATTTTGGGAATGGACAAACTGTTTCATTCTTATGTATATTGTGAACCTCTTTCCCTCAATTTTCCCAGACCCTGTCTGAAGCACTGTAAAGTTCTCCTCCATGTATAGCACCAATTTTGCATACAAAGATGTACCGTTTCCTGAGGCAATTCTCAACAGCTCACCAAGGTGATTTCCAACTGTGAACTCAGATTTCACAAGCTCTGAGATTAATTTAGCACCATCTATTGCCATGTGACCCGAGGACAGAGACCTAAATTCCCTCAGCTGCTCCATTGAAGTCACCCACATAAACAAGACATTGAAAAGTGGAATAAGGTTATAGATTCCGAGGGTTCAGACTGATTCCTCTTTCTTACTCCATTCTGATCAGACAAGGCACATAATCCATTGTTGAATAATTTATTCTTACTTTTACTACACTGTGATCACTGCACGGCAAAACCAAGCTCTTGTATCCTAGAGCATCAGAAGAAAGATGTACTTCACCCTGGTAGGGACACAGCGGGGACATAAGTAGAAAACACACGAATTATGAATCTGCTTTTTTTTCTGTTTCCTAAGTATACACTCATTCTCCCATCCAAGTACTAACCAGGCTTAGCTTCCGAGATCAGATGAGATCGGTGTGTTCGGGTGGTATGGCCGTGGACTACACTTATTCTTAAGAGTCTATATGCCCATCACTCATTACGCCATCTTGATAACCAAATTTTATTTAATCCTAATTGCTTCATGTCACACTTTGTTATATGCAGGTTTGAAACCAACTCTCTGAACACCTACTAGCTCCTCAACACATGACCATTTTATCACAGTTGATGGCTCTGTCAGGACTTGGCGAGACTCTTCATTTCCATATGGTGCTGATGGGGTTGTCCAAGAGGATTTAACTAAGGGGTTGTCACGCGCCAGCATATTGTCAGGGACAGCTGGAAACTGGGTTCTCCAGATCACTTCTTGTATCCATGAGATCTTGCATATTCTCACCCAGGGCTCTTAAGTATTCTCTATCCTGTCCCTGCAGCAGAGCACTGTGTGTTATAAATGAGGGCTCAGGTCTAAGAGACCATGGCTGAGCTGCTGATTCTGTTCTACTTGTCAAAGCTGATCTCGGGTGGAAGATAAAGGGAGTAAGCCAACTTCTCCTTGGACACCAAGACAAAATCTGTGCCCATTTCTGACCACCACATACATCTTTCTGAACTCTTTTGACTACTGTGGCAAAAATCAAGGCATCTTTATCGCACCACTTTTTTTTCCCCAAAAAATATTGAATGTGAAATTTTGCATTTAAAATGTTGATTGCTAAGAATGCTCACTGAATTCTAGTAGAGAATGCTCAGGATGCTTTTCTTCTTGGCTGTGAGAAGGAAGGCATCATAGTAAACTTAGCTAGAGCAGAGAGTGCAAGGCCAAGAGAAAAGAGCATGAGAAAAGAAATCCTCAGCTCACTCCCAGAAAGGTCTATTCCAGCCATAGTGGGGAGTCCCCACCCCATCATCTTTCATGGTTTCTGCCCTATGAGCCAGGTCGCAGTTCTGATGGCTGCCCAGGAACCCCATTGCTCATTGCTAGGGAGGGATTATCTACCCTAAATAATACGTACCCTGTACCATGGCACGTGGCACTGGACAAATCAGAATGACACCATTTATATGTCACTTATACTCACAGCTCGGGGGAGAAAGACACTGCAAGGCATGCAGGTCTACTGGTGTTTTACTTAGAAACAGCAAACAGGGTTGATAGGAGACAGATTTTGAGGCAACACGAGGCTGAGTTCTTCCTGATGCCCACTGGCAGATAGAGTCAGTTTATTAGAAAAATTTTGCAGGCTGGCAGAAAAATACACATATCTACATATATGTGATATACGTATTTATAAATTAGGTAGAATTTCATCCATGCTCATCCGTGCAAACTATAGAAATTTATACTAAAATATTCCAGGATGGCTACTTGTTAAAGTCTCCATAATTTAATTTATGAGTAAATTAAAACATTTAACATGAGACCATAATATTTGGTTTAATTTTAAGAGGAATTTGGAAATATGGAAAGTAATTCAGAGAGGAATTGTGAGTGGAATACTTTACTCAATCAGCTTGTGACATTCATAATTTAAAAAACAAGCATTAATAGCATGAAAGTTATTTGCAAGCAAAACTATTCCATGCAAATTTTTTCTAATAACTTCATGCTTAAGTTATCTTTTATTTATTAATATCATGAGTTTTAATATTTGGCTCATATATACATTTTAATCTATTTATCTGGTTTCAAATAATGATGTGGTCTATACCTACAATGGACTACTACTCAGCTGTAATAAAGAAAACCTGCCGTTAGTAACAACATGGATGGACCTGGATGATATCATATTATGCCTACTGCAATAAGTCAGACGGAGAGATAACAACACCTTGTAATTTCACTTATAGGTGGTACCTAAAGAGACAAAATAAACTCTCCAAATAAAAAAATAAATATTAGGATATAAGACCAAATTAGTGGCAACCACCAGAAAGGAAGGGGTACCCAGGATAGGTAAAATAGGTAGGTTAAAGGGGTCACAATTGTACGGGGAAGGATTGAAACCAGATTTTGGTGCCGAACATAATGTAGTATAAACAGACATTGATTTAGCAAGTGTCATTCTTTATGTGTGAAACCTACATAATGTTATAATTCAATAACACTTCAATTAAAACAACATTTTGGAAAGGAAAATAATGACAGCCTCATGGGAAATATTTCTACATAGCTTTTTTTTTCATGACCTTACTTTTGACTTAGAAAAAAATGAACTGCTTTTCTAATCCTGAAGTTCTTTTTCTCTTTTATCCTCTAAATTTGCTGAGCATTTTAAGCAATTTATTAAGTGCAGCTATTAGAAACCAACAAATTATGTCCACATTCTGCCCTAGAAATTCTTAGCTCAATGCTCTCATTTTCTTGGGTACTATCTTCTGTCTTCCAAATTTCCCAAAGTGACAATTTCTGAACTGGGTTGCTGCTAATTAACACAAGCTACTATTTTTACATTCTCCTATCTGAGTTTTCCTAGACATATGGCACTGGTTTCCAAAGCTAATACTGAGAATTTTAAGTTTTTATAGGAAAAAAGCACTCCACTTCTAATAGCTGTCTGTTATTCACCTATCCCTACTGTGGAATAAATTGCTTCAACACCTGATATCTAAAAACAGCATGCATTTCATCTTCAGTTGTGGAAGGTGGATTCCTTGACTTTGCTGGGGTAACTTCCATGCTCTGAGCTTTGTGTTCCAGCTCTGAGGTCAGATCTGCTATACTTCTCCTTCATCCTCTTTTGGCCAATGATTCATGGTAAAATTAAGGTTCTTCCAGCAAAGAATGACATGAGCACAACAGGGTGACGTGACACCCATGATGTTTTTTGAGGGGTGCTTGGCTAGATATTGTCACATGGCCGTTTCTTCCCTCTCTCTATTGGCCAAGAAAGCTTCATTGGCAATGCATTTATCAATGGAATGGACCACACACCCTACATCTTCGGGGAAAAACTGTAAAATCACACAGAAGAGGAGATGCAAAGTTCATTCTGATGCATGGAAGACAGAGAATCACAATTCTGGACATTATCTTGAAATTTGCTAATTTTTACAAGACAACAGGGTTAGTGCAAGACAGAGTGATATGTGCATGCCTAAGGGCATGGAGGAGATAGCACATGTGCAGCGAGTAGACAGTGTAAGAAAAATAAAGGTTGGAATTGCACACATTATATACATATGCATATTACATGTACATATATATGAAAAAGAAAATGCACTGAGGACATGGGGTTTAAAGTAAAGAGTGATTTCAAGCACAAATTTGTCCGCATTCTGCTTTTCATTATATTGCATGTGAGTGAGAGTCAATTTGCAAATTCTCGAGACACTGGGAGTCTCGAGATTATCAGTAGCAGTCTCAACCTTGGCACTTCTGACCTTTCAGACTAGGTTATTTCTGGTGGTGGCTCAGTGGTCTGTGCATTATGGGATGATTAGCAACAATCCTGACCTCTACCCGCTAGAGACTAAATGTGCTCTCTTAGTCTTGACAATAAAAAAAACTTCTCTAGATATTGTCCATAGTCTAATAGGAGGCAAATAAGGTGATGTAATATAAATAAATAAATAAATAAATATATATATATATATATAGTGGCTTTAAAAATGTAAAATATACAATATATCTCTCTATGTATATCCCAGAAAAATATATAAATGCACACATGCATATATGTACATACTTATGCATGCACACAATTTTATACACCATGTTTAAGGCATAATGAACACATGCACACACATAGGGTTAAGCACACACATATCTATGTTGAACTAAAAAGCACATGTGGATCTGTTGAACTAAAAGTGTGTCATTGATTTTTATGTGGTAATGGTAGTGATGTTGCTTCTGTCCATTAAGGAATTATTAAAACTCAGGTGAAGAGGATGATAAATAGAAGATAATTTGATTAATATTATTACAAAATAATATTATTCAAATGCAAACTTGGCATTTGCTAACTCTAAATTAAAAAAAAATTAGAATGCTTTCAAATATATCTCCCAAAATAGAGAATATTGAATAAAAATATCTAAAGGTGTCAATAAAATATTTTCTTTCTAAAATCTACAAGTGAAAAATATGCTTTATTAACAAATGACTATTACTACTAAATATAACAGATGTTCAATAGTGATAACCAATAAATTACTCAGAAAGTCAAAGTTTCAAATAAGTTATATTTGAAAGTATGAATGTGTTTAGAATAATTCTTTACTGAGTGCACTAAAAATAAGTTTATAAGAAACAATGCAGACATTAGTAAATGAACTTAAAATCCCTATGTGATACTTGCTTGAGAGACTGTGAATTAAAATGAAAGATATACCTTAAATTATTAGCGTCATCTGTTAGGGTAACATGACACTGCTATATAGTCAACACTATATTCAGTCTTTTAGTGAACGAAGCTTGTGCACATCTATCTCTGTATTTGTAAGGGCTCTCCAGGTGGACGGAACCAGGATCTCTTAGGATAGAAAGGAACATACAATTAGAAATTGGCTTACAGGATAATGGAGACCGAAAAGTTTTAAACCTGGCTTGCCAAGCTAGAGACCCAGCAGAGTTGAAGGTCAAATTCTAGTCTATACCAGCAGGCTCAAGATCCAGGAAGAACCCATGCTTCAGTCCTCATCTGAAGTAAGGAAATGTGGATGGTTCAACTCCAAGGTAGTCAGGTAGGAGTCATTCCCTTCTATTTAGTGGAGGGTGAAACTTTTTGTTGCATTTAGAACTTCAGCTGAGTGAAGGAGCCCCCTCCCGGAAGGAGGACAGTTCGATTAACTCAGTTTACCAATTTCAGTGTTGGCTCATGGAGAAACCACTGACCTCACAGCAACCTTGACCCCTCCTTGACCCCTGTCGCTTTCTCCTCCTACTCTATCATCATGGTTGACACTGTAGTCTCTTCACTTGTCCCCCTGACATGTGAAGCCAAGTTTTCCTTTGGATCTTTGCAGCTGTGGGACCCCTTGCCTAGAGCATCCTTCCCCAGATGTCCATAGGTCGTGACTATCTTCACCTGCTTGGCCTTTGCTCAACTGTACCTTCTAGGTTAGACCAATGGAGTCTTGGAAATTTACATGTGCAGACACATTCCCAAACTATGGCCTCTCTTACTGTCCTATTTTCATTTCACCATAGACCTTCTTGCCATGTTTCAGCGTAACTCTTTTATAAGTGTGAGTTTATCACCTGTCTCTCCAATCTAGAATGTTAGACTCGTGAGGGGAGGGAGTGCCATTTTGTTCAATTCACTGCAATAGCTATAGCACTTTGAAGAATGATCACCCCTAGTTTAGTTATTAAAAAAATACTTGATTGATCTATTGTCTGAATAAACACCTTATGGAAAGCAATCGTTATAACTAGAGAGTGTATTCTACATTGACAAGGGAATCTAAATTTCTTCTCAAAATTTTATTTTCTTAACCAGTTAAAAGTTAAGTAATGAATATATGAAAATTGAATTAAAAAGGAAAGACATTAATAGGTCTTTAAAACACATATTCATTCAGTAGTTTTTGTCAAACAGTGTAATACTAAGTGAGCTGGAGGCAAACATCAGCTCTTAGCAAATTTGAACATACTGAAATATTTAGGAATGTTTTCATATTAAAATAGTGATCTGTTTCAACAAAGTCTAAACATTTGTTTATTAGCCTATATATACTGCGCTCGTTAACCTACCTTACTTCTGAAGTCATCAATTAAATGTTTGTCTGATGAAAGTAAATTCAAATCTGTGGACTTTTCTGTCTAAAATCACTTTCTCAGGAAGCCAGTGAAGTAATCAAATCATTCTATCTTTATGATGTGTTTACATTTATCCTACTTTTAAACATAACAGAACATTTTGCAAGCAATGTTAATGAATTAAGCCTTGCATCTGTGTACTGTGTCAGAGGAAAATAAATGTGCACCCTCGGGCTGTCTGCAATAATAAATGTCCCTTATTTCCAAATTATGCTGTCTAAAAAATGTTAAACAGTCTTCCAGAATTGTATGTCATGGTGACCAGCTTTTCAATTATTAAGTCTCATTTTTACAAGATCATAATTCAAAGGAAATACTTGGACCCGTTGGAACCGCGATGCAGGTGGTAACTGACGAGCCCTTTCTAGAATAGCTCGAGGTGCCTGATGTCTTTGTAAAACCTCGATGAGAGGATGTGAGTCCGCTCACTTCCATCAGGTAATGGTAAAGAACGCTGATGGGCGACAGGCAGAGGGACACAGCTGCTTGAAGAAAGGTAATGCAGGTATATATGTATACACATGCACACACATGCATACACACATGTGTTATACATACATGTGTACATGTGCATATGTGTACACATTTGCATCATTGTGTGCAAGTGTATGCGTGCATACATGTGTGTAAGCATATATGGAAAGAATGATTAAGATTATATTCAATTATTTGTAATTCAATACCTTAGCTATAAAGACCTCACTCACATTATGCAAATCATGCTTACCCATTTTCAAATACTGCAAAATCATAGATAAGTGATATTAACAAAATAGAATAGCCAGACTTAACTTGTATATGACATGAATCTCCGACCTCAGGTCAAAGCAACATTACTGCTCATTGCCCATACACAATGCTTTGTGAATTTTGCAATTACTCAAAGAATTTTTCTTAAGACATAGTTTGATATTGTTTGTCAGTACATGGTATAATTTCGATTCTTTCTTATGTGACATTCATTAAATAATGTGTGTAAAACAAAAGAAAGTTTAAAAGGCCTTGAAGGATGCTAAAACAAAGAAAATGAGATTGATAACGAAACAATGCTACTGTATGTAATACACAGTACTTTAAAAAGTAGTGATTCCGGGAAAATGAGGCCTTTTTAAACTTAGACAGAGGCAGTGCCTCAGTTGTTACCAGTCACTATCTTGGTTCTGCACCCACGCACATTTATAAAACTACTCAGGTTTAGGGGAAAACAACATTGGGATTTATTTAACAAACAGGAGAAGGCAAAATATTACTAAAATTAACAGAGGTAAAACAAAAGTTACTAAAGTTAACATATGGTCACTTACCTTACTTAAAACAATGTCCAGTCCTTTTTTAAGTCCCAAAAAGGTAATAATAATGTTTAATCCTTTAAGTCCCAGAAAAGTAACAAAGATGGCGTGTTCCCCCCAATGTTGAGATGTACCTCCTCTTCCAGACCATAGGCCACGATCCCAAGATGGCGTCTTATTTCTTATGTTGATGAAGGTTTCCTGCCACTGCTGGTGTGGGCCCCAACTTCACAGGGACGTTTCTTCTCCAATATGTACCGATCAGACTGTAGACCAGGTTCCAACTTCCAAAGATGACACAGGACACAACTAAAAGTACTTTTAAAACTTCTGTAACACTCCAACACAGCATCAGGCTAATAGAACTGCACATAGCAGCTACAACGGCCAGACGGCCTATCAGACTGCATTTACACATTTTAAAAAGGCGCCCGCCTCGGGCCTCTGCCTTTTTTCTTCGGCTGCTTACAAAGCCTTCAAAGTCTCTGGCCCTAAGTCTTCATTCCCACACCGTGGTGTCTCCTCCCTCTAGTTTTACATAATGGCGTCTCTCTCCCTCTTCCTTTGGGGGTCCTATATATACATCTCCTAGACCCCGCCTTCACCGCAAGATTCACGCTTTGTCTCATGGTTTACCTGGGCCCACCTGGGCCTCCAGACCACTTGGCTGCAATTTACCTTTTAACAGTAAACCCCTGTAGGGGGTGGACTTTGACTCAGTCTGCCTGCAAATCCCCACTTTTAGTTTTAATCACCATATCCATGGTGAATATCAGACAAGCTCTTTACATCGGCATAAGCATAAGTAATGACATAGTACATGATACAGCCTGTAAGTATAGCAGATATATAGTAATAAGCAACAACATAGTATATGATAAGGCATATAGGCACAGCAGAAACTTTAAACAGTCAGGTATATAACAATCAGTATAGGCCAGTAACATTAACAAAAAACTGTTGTTTGCTCTTTAAGGTAACCAACACAAAGAGAGGTTTTTTTTTTTTTGGGGGGGGGGTTGGTTAACCACGGGTGCGGGGTCCCTTCGTGGTTGCCAAAAACTGATACAGGGTAACCCCGTGGGGTGCCTGTCTGGGTTGCCACCCGTGCACTTAAAAAGAGCCTTAAAACTCAAACGCAGGCACACACAATAAAATTAATAAAAAGATTTATTTACAAAAAGAGAAAAGATAAATAAATTGGTAAAAACATCCTACCAGTTCCTCTGAGCTGGACTCTTCTTGCCTACTCAGGAAAACTCTCCTCCATCCACACCACGGACCAATCTCCCCAAGTTCACCAGTCAGGTCCTCTTTTTAATCCCCCCCACAAAAACCATTGCTTAACTCCACCCTCAGTCCTCAGCATCCTTCCTTCGGTGCTGATGGCATTCTGGGATTCGTAGTCCTAGGTGTCCTGGCTCTCTCCGGCCTGAGGTGGAGGTGGGGTCCTGGGACACTCCCCCTTCCTGAAAACCACCCTCTTGAAGTAGTGCTTTAAAACAAAATAGTACTGATATCATTTCATCATAAAAATGTAAACTCATTTTACAACTTCCCTTTTTCAATTCAATCTATAGATTTCAATATAGAAGTGAATTTCATTAAAGTATAGTAAACAAGAATGTATTGAATCCAGTATTGATAAGTTTAATATGTATCAATTGTTCCTCCTGTGGGATAATCAATTTGCCAACAACTTTGATTACTTCAAGTGATTTTTTGAAAGGCAAGGAAGTCTCATTTCTTTACTGTATTATACCCAGATTTGAACTTTGACCAATCATGAGCTGAAGCATATATTTATAAATATACCAGGGCGAAAAATCAATCAATCAATCAATCAATCAATCAATAATAAGAATGCAGTAATATTTTAAAAGCTCATATATAAATAGTTAAGATTATAATTGATTGAGTGCTTTGAATGACCATAAGCAAAATCCAGCTGTGGAATTATACCACACTGGTTTTTTGAAGGTCTCACTCTTCCCTTTTCACATTTTATTTCTGCCATTCACTCTCCAGTATGCTGACACCTCCCTTTCTCCTGTGCCTCAGTACCCCTAGCTCCTCAAGCTCATCTTTTCACACCATTGCCCACCTCTCAGGGTTCTGATGTATAAGACAAGACATGAGGCTTTCAGTGTGGCACCTAAATTAAGTCCATTGTTAAGAATATTTGAAATTATAATGTGGCTTTTAAACAATTAAATCAGTCTTTGAACGAATAAATTATCTGTTGGTTTTGTATGAAATATTTTCAAAAACCACATAAAAATTCATCTGAAATATGTTAAATGGTAACCAGGTGCCAGTGATCAATCTTAACTGCAGTGACTTGAGCAAAATATAAAATCTGTGCAAGAACATGGAGCTAGTGTGGAAAAAGCCAAAGGTCAGTGTCTATCTGTCTATCAACCTATTTATCTGTCAATCTATCATCTATCTAACATATGTATATATAATGTATCCATATATAATGATACAGCTAGATATAACTTCAAAAGTTTGGACTAGCACATGTACTATATCAGATGTACAAAATTGTTTAAAGTCATTTTCCCTTAATTTCCTCTTAAAATTTTGATAAAATGGAGATAACAATAAACTGTAAATCAGAGTTGTTGTTGTTATTGCTTTTCCCAGTTTTGGATAATTTTCTTCTCTGAGTCCATTTTCTTCTATAAAGAACTAAGATTTTCTTATACCAAGGCTTATTGAAGTTCTATGTGTTTATAAACGTGATTAAAAATAATGCAAAATGTTCAATTTTATATAGTTGCCAAACATTTAAGGTCCATCCCAGACTTAATTTAAGAGACAAAGGGATGACCTTATTTTAATAGTTTTGCCAAAATGGTTTTAAGTCCACTCACTATGTTCTCATGAATGCATGCCTCTTTCATCCCAGACCATTGTGTTGTATATAGCCTTGTCGATAAATGAGCTCTACTCATTTCTTTCTTTTTTTGTTTTTTATATTTTTATTGTTATTTATGTCTTTTACATTTTGTATTCCCCTTGGGTAGCCCACCACCAATTCACCCGTGATCCATCTCCGTGGTCCTTTGTGTCCTTTTCTACTCCATTTTGTGCCCTTATCTTCCCCTCCCCCCGCCCCCCCCCAGAGTGTCTCTCTCCTGTTTGGTTTCCTTATAGTCCTGTTATAAGTGAAACCATCCAATAAGAAGATCTGTGTTCATCACAAGTACCCTTGGTTTTTCTGTTTTGGCTTCAATGGCAGAATAAATAATTTAAATTGAAAACCTTGATGGGAAAATATACCCTCAAGTAGGACCTAAGAACCCCAATTTTATACTCAGAGAAGTTTCATAAAAACTTTATTTGAAACAAATGCCCTGCCTTTCACAACAAATGGTTGTACACCTTTATTACTTCGTGACCCTTCCTGTGAAGATTATACAGGCACAACTCACAGGTATTGCATGTTCAGCTTGAGGCCACCACATGAAAAACAGAGCAATAAAGCAAGTCACAGGAAGTTTTTGATTTCCCAGTGCTTGTGAAAGTATTTATACTATGCTACAGTACATTAAGTGTGTGGTAGAATTATCCTAAGATGATGATGATGATGATGATAATGTAAATGTCTTAACTGAAAACAACTTTAGCTCAAAATGCTGTGTCTGAACCTTTAGCAAGTCATTTTCATTTTGCTTTTGTAGGGTCTTGCCCCAATACTTATGGCTGATCATGGTGGTGGTTGCTGAAGTTGGGGGTGGCTTGTGGCTATTTCTTAAAATAAGAGCAATGAAATTTGCTGTACTGATTGACCCTTCAGGAAAGATTTCTCTGCAGCATGTGATGCGGCTTAAGAATATTTACACACAATAAAAACTCTTAAAATTGAATTTTACTCTTTCACCAATTTTCATGGCTTTATAACTAAACATATGTAGTATTCCAAATTGTTTGTTGTTCTATCACCAATGCTCACAGCCTATTCTTCACCACTCTCAACCTCCATGTTTTAAAGTGAGAGACATGTGACTCTTCTTTCCACCTGAATCTGTAGAGGCCATTGCAGGGTTATTAATTGTCCTAATTTCAATAGCGAGGTGTCTCAAGAGATATGAAGGTCTGAAGGAAGGGAGAAAGGTGGGAGAACGGCCTGCTGGGGGGGGAGGGGGATCAGTACACTAATAATATGCATTGCTGAAGACCACAATGGTTGTGGTGTCCCTAAGCTACAAGAGTAACACTGGAATACCAACCATACAGATGACCATAACATAGAATAACAATGAGTCTGAAATATAAAATCTACTGTGTGTGACAGAAAGACACAAACTGAGCACATGCTGTTGGAAAAATAGCACACGAAAGTTCAATTTGTAAAAAAAAGAAAAAAGTGGTTATTTGAAAAGCACAATAAAATGAGGTAATCCTGAGTAGAATGCATATAGGTCACTATGTGGGGTTGTTATTCCTCAAATCACTTTGAATGTGAACAGAATTTAAATTACAAACACAGCTGAATATTTAACTAGTTTTTGTTCATATAGTCCATCAATACACCTTTTAGACAATCTTACAGATAAATTAATATGCATTCCGAGTAAGATCAAGACACAGGTTTTCATTGGAGAGCACATATCTCTCCTCGAGCTTGACTATATATCTTTGATATGTACAATGAGAGCACAGCATTGAGGCTGACTGATAACAACTATCATGGCAATAGCAACTAGATCTCTAAAAAGAGACTTTTCAAGATTAACTTGGAAGGAAAATTGTCAAAAATGTCCTTCGTTGTATCAGACAATGACTCAGCTACACGTAATGGGATCTTCCTCTGAAACCAGTTTAAAAATGTGTATGTGGTGTCAGAATAAAGCAGAACCCTTAATAGTAGCTATTATATTAGAATACGATGATTCTGGATTTCTTAGGAAGGATAAACTTCTTAAATTAAACTTCCTTCAATTACTGCAAAATCGTGATTTAAACAATGGAATCAAATTGCAAAAGAATTTGCAAAAGGTGATCCCACCAATGTTATTGTAAGACAGGCAGGGATTCTGGAAATGGGGGAAAATCTAGATGGGGATCACATTCAGATTCCATGAAAGTAAAACATGAGGAAATTAGATGCAGGCATCTTTGCTTTGATTATTGTTCCACCCTAACTCTCTAATAACATGATTATTTTTTCTAAAAAACACATATTCAATTAATTTAGTAAAAGTGAACTAATTCATGGCAGAAATCTATTAACATCATTTTTTAAGCATCTCATGTAAAAATCTGGGCACAGAAAATTCAGCAGAGCACTTTAATAAATTTGGGATCAACACCTTTGCATTAGGAGCTTGATTTGGATAAATGATGGAAAGCACAATTCATTCTTACTAAAAAAGGAAGAGCACTGTTAAAGGTGGAGGCTGATGGATACACAGTGCAGGAAAAGTAGATGATAAGATGACAGACTTCGAGGGCTTGTGGAGCCAAGGGCCACCAAATACAGAGAAGCAAACAAAAGCAACTCCTCAAATAATACATCTAATGTTTAGTTTTATTTGTCTATATTATGATGTGCTCTGAATTCTGTCACTCCAAAACTTCAACAAGAGTTCATGGCATAAATAAGTAATTGATAGGGTTTAGAAAGCAGAAGCATTGCTCAATGTAGAGAAAAGTGGCATAAAATGATTCCAGACTTCATAAGGCCAAATCATTTTGCTGAATTCAGTGGTATAGGAGATTATAAAAGGAAGAGAAGAACCTTCTATGTGATTGATTATTGGAGACTGAACTATTATATTGGAACATGCAAAGGAATGATCCCCCCCAAAAGCAGCCTTCTCCATGCACCTAAAACTTGGTTTACATAAATGCACACACACATTTATCCATATCTGCAACCAGAATGGTGTCTTTAGTATGAGCACTGCCCTGGCAAAAAGGATTTTTTTAAAAAAAGTAGTTGTCTCAGTTTTTAATATAAAGAGATACATAGAAATGGTCTAAGAAAAGATGGCAATGAATTATTGGTTCCCTAGAACCTTAAGATTAAAGCGTGGTCTAGAGAGCAGCTTCACTGTTATCAACTGGGCGCTTGTAGGAACTCTAGATCCCAACCACTGAATTTCAGTTGCGCATTCTTGTGTAAAAACCACTACAAAGTTGAACGGCTCAAGATAAGATAAATTTTGTTATTTCTCCTTTTTTTTTTTTCAGTTGACTAGTCCTTCTGCTGAATTCCACTAGTATCTCCTATGTAGCTGCTGTCAGAGAGCATGTGACGCAGGAACATACAAAACGACTTCAGTCATGAATCTGTACCTTAGTTGAAATGGCTCTCCCTTGCTCCTCTCTCTCTGCCCTGCCCCCATCCTGCTTTGGTATCTCAGGCTCCTTTTCAAAAATAGTTAGATCCCAAGAATGATAAAAAACTAATTAATAATTAATAACAAGCTTAATTGTAAAATGCTAGTTGCTTACCAAGTTTCTATGTATACCAATTCACTGATCTTTTCTTGGTCTAGACAGCCACAAGACCAAGGGGAGAGTCCAGATGGGAGGCAGGATTCAAGACTCAGTCTCAGTGAGGTGGTTCACCAAGGACCCTTCATTTTCAGTCTACCCACTGCTCTCAAAAATCTCAAGTCACCTGCTGCCTTGGCTGCTTAGGGTGCCAGCCAGAGCGCCCAGAGCATAAGCCCCTTGCGGGCTCGCCCAGCCGTCAGGTACGGGACACCAAATAAAGGAAATGTCTGTACTGAAGAAAGCATCGATGATGTCCAGAAGGGTTTTTAAGGGATGGCCCCTCTTCCCATGCAAAATGAAAAGCTAACCCAAAACAAAACAAAGAACAAAAGCAAGTAGAGTGACTGGGACAGAAAATACCAGGCTGTTACCACATCAGATTATCAGACCACAGATAACCTGGCAGCAGTAACTAAAAGAGGAAGATGAATCCGCTGCGAAATCAGCCTCTGTTTACTAGCATTTGGTTGTCCTTAAGAAAATGGTGTTCTTAGAAGTGAAATGCACGCGTATCAATTTATTAAATGGCAGATGCTAGATCATTTTCAGCTGCAATCAAAATTATGGGGCATGCAAACCCTCATTTTCTCAAGGCGAAGCAAATGTTACTTAGACTCGTGGAAGGCCTGTGTATAACTATGTTCAACATAGTCTAAAAGTTGTTTGTCCTTTTAATAGGTAAATAAATCTGAATTTGGTCATAAGAATTAAGCTGACTAAAAACCAGTTTAAATATATCTGGCTGCTATAAAAATTAATTATGTGTTCAGAATACTCATTTGGTCAGCAAATGCAAAGTAGATAAGATAAACAGAGCTCTCCAGAATTATTGATCACAATGTCACATAAGAAAAGGGGATTCTTTAGCAGAATTTGACTTCCACATAAGAGTCGAATTAAATTGAGTTGCTTTTAAGCCAAGGGAGTCAGAACATGAAATCATTGAGTGACCCTCACACTTAAAATCAGCAATAATTTTACATTAATGTTTGTAAGTAATTTGGCAAGCCTGTCTGAGCACCAGTTTTGGCTAATGTAAAGTCACAGCTATAATGTAGTTTTGGAAAGTTCTATATTTTGTAATCAGAGTTGAGACCAGTAATGGGTCAGTGATGAGACCTCTCAGCTATGGGCAGATGCGTTGTTCCATGACCAGAGATAACATTAAAATTTACATGCGTGGAACAAGAACAGTGGTCATAAAGTATAGTTACCAATCCTCCACAGAAATCCCTCTCTAGGACTTGCCTTGCCTTATAGTCTTCTGGGGACCTGAATAGATGGCGTGTTCTATGCACTTGCATTATGAGAATAAGAACTCAAATACTTTAAAAGTCACACTCTCTCAAATAATAGATCTTTCCATTCTCTCAGAAACTGCAGTGCAATGCATGGTACTCAATAATATAGACCAAGAACAGAGTTCATAAAGATGCAAATGCTGTGTGGAAAACTGGTAGCAAATGCTTAGAATTTGAGATAAAAGAACTCAGCCTCAGCTCTGTGAACAGAAGGGAAATCCTTTGCTGTTAAAGACATGACTTCTGCTCGTTTATGGCTAGTCCGTCTGAATATTTTGGTGTGGCTTTAACAATGCTTTGTAGGAACTAGGAGGAGAACATTGAAGTCTATATGCTATATCTCTACAGGACTGTCCTGAAAATGTTGGACATTTGTTTGCCTAATAATTGACCTGTGAGCCACAGCCTTGATTTGAAAGAAATTTAGAATTATATTAAATCCATGTTAAATTACCAAGGTATTTATAGGAAAATATAAAACAGTAGGACAGTCAGAAGTTTAATAGAGAAATCTTGAAATAGGGAAATGTTGAAGAGTCCTCCTAGGAAGGAACTCAAATCTGAAGCTAAAGGCATCCATACACGTGTACAGAAGAGCAACCAATGAAAGACAGATGGTGAATTTGGTAATATTTTCCAAGGTCTTACACAGGGTGGTAGATAATATCTGATCTAATACTGGGAAAAAACCACTCTGGTCCTGGTCAATTTTATAGGAACCGAGGCTTAAAATAAAACAACACTCACCCCTGGTAGCTGGAAACACTGTGTGTAAGATCAAGCTTAAGAGTTTTCAGGACCAATTGGAGAGACACCCTAAAGCCATTTGCCCTTGCTCAATATGACTGGTGTGTGTGGAGTAGAGTTGTGTTCTCCATTCATATGTTGAAATCCTAAAGCTCAATACCTCTGTGACTTTTTAGAGATAGGGTCTTTCCAGAGGTAATCAAGTTACAATGATGGCATTAGGGTGGATTTTAATCCAATAGAACTATCTTTCTAATAAAGTGGAATTTGGACACAAGAATGAATAAAAAGAATATGAAAAGAAGAGACCTAAATAGAAGACAACCATTTGCATGTCAAGGAGAGTGAACTGTAGAAGTTTCCATAAAAGATCTGTAAAAGGACAGTGAGACAAAAATAATGAAGAAATGAAGAAAAATGAGGAGTTTCAGAGAAAAGTATGACATTAAGTGCACACATATGTGTAATGGGAATACTACAAGGAAAGGAGTCACAGAATTTGAAGAAATGATACTGAAATCTCAAACTTAATGAAAAGTATCAAAAAACAGAATGTAAAGATTCAGTGAACTCTATTAGAACAAATACAGAGGTCCATACTTTTAACATTCAGATCATCCATCTTAAGAAGATAAATCAGAAGAGCAAATAAGTCCAAATGAGGCAAAGGGAGATATAACAAAGATTAGACCAGATAGCAATGAAATTGAGACTGTAAAACAAAGAAAATCCATGAAAACAAAATGAAAATTAAAGTGAAATGCAAAATAACAGTTGTAAAAATAACTACAGAGAAAGATACCTCAACAGACAAATTTTAGTTAGCCTGGTGACGAAAAAGATGGCCTTGATTTAATAAAATTAGGAGTAAAAAGGGAGAACATCATTATTAACAACATGAAAAGAAAAAGTATTATAAAAATATTCTGAATGACTCTATGCCAACAAATTAGAAAACCTGATGAGCCAGCTAATTTTTAGAGTGACACAAAATAACTGAAATTTGCTAAGGAACACCTTGGACACCTAAAACTGAATAATAAGAAAACAAACAACCTGATTAAAAAATGAGCAAATAACTTAACAGACACTTCATCAAAAAGATAGACAAATGGCAAATGCACATATGAAGAGTGCATCATGTGACATCAGGGAAATGCAAAATAACAGAGAGGACTACATTACACACCTCATAGAATGGCCAAGATCCAGAATACTGATAACATAAAATGCTGATGAGGGTGTGAAACAACAGGGACTCTCACTCACTGCTGGTGGGGGGGGCGAAATGGCACAATCACTTTGAAGACAGTCTGGTATTTTTTTATAATAGTCAACATACTATGCCCACGTGACACATCCATCTCACTCTTTGGTACTTATCCAAAGGAGCTGAGAATTTATGTTTACACAAACACCTGCACACAGATGTTTGTAGCAGCTTCCTTCATAATTGCCCAAACAAAGAAGCAACCGAGATGTCATTCAATAGGTAAATGGATAAATTGGCACATCCACACAGTAAAACACTGAATACTTACCAGGGCTAAAAGAACAAACAAGCAATAACAGAAGTCTATCAAACCATGGAAAGATATAATCTCCTTAAGTGCATTGTTATGAAGTGGAAGAAATCAATCTAAAAAGACTATATACTGTTGAATTAAAACTATATAGTGTTCTGAGAAATCTAGACAATAGAGATAGTGAAGGCATCAGTGGCTGCGGGGTTGTGGAAAGAGATAGAGACAGAACACAGAGGAATTTTAGGGCAGTGAAACGATGTTATATGACACCATGATGTTGGATTTGTGTCCTTATTCACTTGTCTAGACCCTTAGAATGTACGAAACTACTAGTGAATCTGAACTGTGAACTGTAGACTTCATGTGATCTTCATATGCTAATGTAGCTTCACTGTAAACAAATGTGTACCTCTGGAGGGGAGGGATTGATGAAGAAAGAGGCGATGCTATATGGGGACATGGGGAACCTCTGTACTTTCTGCCCAGTTAAACTGCAACCTTAAAACTGCTCTTAACTACAGTCTAAAAAAGTCGATTAGTGGTTGCTGAGGGCTGTGCTAGTTGGAAGGGAATGGGCATGGAGTACTAATGGGTGTGGGGTTTCCTCCTGAGCTGATGAATGTTTTCTAAAATTAGATTAGGGCAATGGTTGCAAAACTCTGAGAACATTCTTAGCAACATTGACTTGCACACTTTAGATGGATGTGTAGTTTGTGAATGAGATCTCAATAAAGGTGCTAGAATAATGTAATGCACGCATCTAATTAAAGTCAGGAAGTGAAATAAGTCTAGTTAGTATAATTTAATTTAGAAATACAATAAGGTGAAATGGCCCATGTCATTGTTTTCCTTATGGCTTTTATTTTATTTTTGATGAAACACAGGAGAGAAAATAGGACAGAATCAGTATTTCAAAAGGAATGCCTGAAGATTTTACAAAATGTTGAAGACAGGCAGATAATTTATGAAACAGTATAGATGCCACGTGGGCGCACAGAAAGAAAACATGACCCATAACATCAAAGGAAAACTGCCGAAAAACTGAGGAAAATAAAAATTTGTTGGACCTTTCACAGAGAAACCTACCATCTTCAAAGAAGAAAAATGCCTCACAATTGAATTGGGAAGATAAGCAATTAACTATACTGAGAGTAACCATCAGGAATATTGAAGTGCAATGAATGCCACTAACTGATCAGTCTCAAAGAAAATATTCTTCATTTCATTCTTTCAAAATGAAAATAAAAAAGGGCATTTTCAGGAAATAAAACCTGAGAATTTGTTAACAACAGGGCAGCAAGAGAAGAAAAACTAGCTGTCCTCAGGCTGAGAAAATCAAAAGCTGTCTCTGACTTCAAAAGCGGCTGGTGGCTATTAGCTAGGTGTTGGCATTCAACTCTTAAAAATAAACAACTTCACATGATAAAGAGTATCAGAACATAACAAAAATAAGACCACTTAGGAATCAGGTCTGTACACAAAGAACATTGTCCAACTATACTTCCATCCTCTCTTATCCATTATTTTGACTGCTATTCTCATTGTTTTTACCAGTTACATCATCAGCCACCATCTTGTCTACCCCTTTAACGGTTAAGATTTATGAAGATACCTGTCACAGAATCATCCCTGAATTCTGGAAGCATCCCATCCAGAGAAACACTCGACTTCTTTAAGGTTTCCTCAATTTCACTTTACATTTAACTGAGGCTTTAAAAAAATACCCTATTACCAAGATGCTGAATGGTTCATAGTGGCACATATGCCCCCTTGTACAAAGTAACAATAAGTCCAACCTTTTAAAATACAGATGCATTCCTTCAGACCTATGGACAAAGGAGAAATAAAAAAAAAAACAAAAAAAAAACACAACAACAGCAGAACAAAACCTAGAGAGAAAGAAAGAAGTGGAGACAACACAAAAGTGAACCAGAGGAAATGTTAATTCTGATTTTATTAAAATAATAATTTTCAATAGGGTTTAAACATGCAAGAGCAGTACATGGAACTACTACACTTTCAAAGATGTCACCGACCAAGACAAGGTAAACGAACTAGTTGCTATTAGTCCATAGTGAGTCAGGATGGTCTTTCAAAAATTTCCAGCCAGATGAAAGGGAATAATCAAGATGAAAATAACACAGAAGAATGTAAGAGGGGTGAGAAAAGGAACAAACAGCTGATGGACACGCAGATAAATATTAAAATGGAATTTAATAGAGCTAAGTTATTTAGTTGGAATTAATGAATTTCGGAACTCAAGCATATCAATGATTTTATTAACTACAAATTAAGTGAATGATTCAATTATAGATAGTAAAATTGAGTTGAGAAAAACATTGGTTATAACAAGTCATAGAGAGGTTTCAATTCACATATTAAATAAAAAAAACCTGATTCACAAAATAAAACCATCTACATGCTTTATGAAGAGGATTGTCTAAGATAAGATGAGTCGGAAAATCCTAAAGACAGGGAGGAAGGAAAGCATCAGTCAAGTATATGGAGACACTTGAGTCATAGAGTCGTAACCTCAAAGTCAGACAAAGCGGAAAGTCATGTGCAAAAACACGGACTGTGAATAATAAGGGAGACACCTTCCTACATACTTGGTATCATGATTTGTTTCAATTCTCTTGTTTCTCTAGGTCTCGCTGGCTAGATGTTTACTGAGTTTGTTGCTGGTAGAAAAAAAAGAAAGACTGCCTTGATATCCTTGCTATTTTTCTATTTTATACTTCATTGACCCTGGACTTACATATATTTTTCTTTAGACTTAGATTGGTTCCAATTTACTTTTGTTGTTTGTTTTTTAAGATGTCATTTAGATCGCTCATTGGGTTTAGGTTACTTAGAACAACTTTAATCTATTCCCCAAAGTTTCTTTTCAAAAACTTTCCAGGGCATGTGAGAAGAAGCTTTTAGCCGTGGACTTAGCTACTAATTTTCTGAAGGCTTTACCCAGCACCAAGCCTATGGGAAAATTTTATTCTTCGTTGAGTGCAGGGATATCTCCACCCCTGTGTGAACACCAGGGGTGACAATTTTTTCTTGGTTCTCTGTGCCCAGTATGGTTTCTCCTCTTAAAAATGTGCATATCAATTCTCAGCCAGAGACTCTAGGGAATCCCAGAGATCTCCTATTTCTTCCATGTGGAGAAGCTTGATCTTTTTCAATCGTCACCAGAAAATCCCACCAATTTGACCTCCTGGGCTATCCCTTCAGACCAGTAAGACAAGCGTCTGTTGGCTGCCCCTTCTGAAGGCTGGACACTCTTTTCAGGGAACAGTCTAGGACAATCTTCTCAGCTGTCGCCTACTGTCCTCTGCTTTTGATTGTGCAGAAACAATTGTTTCATGTATTTCATGTGCAATTTTTTGGTGTTTAAAGAGAGATACATCTAGTTTCTGCTATCACATCATTGATAGAAGTTGATAGAAGTGGAAGTCTACCTGTGTTTCCTCAATCTTTTTTGTTTTGTTCTACAGAAAAGGTAGCTTCTTTTGTTTCATATTCAAAGGTCACACTTTTTAAAATTTTTATAGTGAAATGGTATATTTCTTTCATATATTTTTTGTTGAGGTAACATTGGTTAACAATACTGAATGTGATTCAGGGCATAAGTTCACATCTCTTTAGATGTATGTTATCACACCACCCCACTGCCAAAACTCCCATGATCCTCCTCCATAGAACACTGGACCCCTTCCCCATACACCATCCTCTGCTCTTCCCCTCTGGGAGCCTCAATTTTGCAGTCAGATTTCTAGGGATCATTGGATTATTTTGCATTAGTTTTGCCTGTTTCTTTGTTTTGTTGCTCTATATTCCACTTATGAATGAAATCATCTAGTTTTTGTCTTTCTTCTTCTGACTTATTTCTCACAGCATAAACCCCTCCATTTCCACCCATGTCATCACACCTGGCAAGATTATATTTCCTTTGTAGCTGAGCATATTCCACTGTGTATACAGACCACAGCTTCTTTACCCACCGTCTTTTGTTGGACACTTAGGTAGGTTATTTCCATAACTTGGCTTTTGTAAATAGTGAGTCTCGAGCCTAAATGGCATTTTAAAACATTTCAGTTATTTTGCCTTTAGAGCCTTGAAAATTTTATTGTAAAAGGGTGTTCCAATTTCTCCTTTAATACTCTTTATCTGTGTCCTTATTTACTTTTATTTTAAATTGCATTTTCCTTTAAGTCTTTAAATAAATGTGCCATAGCTGCTTTGATTCTTTGTCTTATAATCTAATATTTAGACCTAGCCAGGGTCTGTTACTATTGACTGTCTCTTTACTTCAATATTTCTCTCATTTTCTTATTTCTTTCCATGTTGAATAATTTAGGCTTGAATATTGGACATTGATGAAACATTATTGTAGCAACTGCTGTCTTGGGTGTTCCTAAACTCAAACTGTAAAATTTGTCTTCTCTGAATTTTACAGAAACATATCTACTCTGCTCTTATAGTTCCCCACCATTGTTATTTTATTCTAACACTCTAGAAGTCTCTCTCTGGTTCCTCTGGAATTTATATAACCTCTCTGCCAGCCTCAGACTCTACCATCTCATATTTTAAAACCAGAAAATTGGACTTTTTGCTTCCAGAGCTGTAGACTTTAGAGATGCACTGAGTTTTAAACTAACTCTCACCCATGCAACTCTCCCTTTCAAGCTCCTTTTCTCTCTCCCCATTGATTCTGCTGGGCTCTGGGGTCTTCCCAACATTCTCATTATTAATGTAATAGGCAGAGATGTGTGAAGAATGTGTTCTCAATATCTGTAGTATTCTGTGCTAACCTTGCTACCAGAATAGTCCTCTTTAAATCCCCACCCATGTACCTCTATTTCTGGAATCTTGAGCACCTAAAGCTAAGATATCCACTGCTGCTTCTACAGCTTTAGAAAAGAAGGTGGGTGAACGCCTACGACTGGGAAACCTCAATTTTTCCACTTCCCATTGCATTTTTGTTAGAGAAAACTCTGTTGACTTGGCCTGCTGTTGGATGCTTTATCTAATGGCATTCAGCATCTTTATTTTCTTATTACTTTTTAAAAAGAGCCACAGAGTTTACTTAATTCAATTCCAAATCTTAACAGAAGATTAAATTTAATAATAAAAATAAATTTAATAATTCAAGTATGCCAAACACTGCATAAGAAATGGCTAATTATGAGAACTAAAAGAAGTACTTAGGTCAGAAAAGTTATTAAAAAAAAAAGAAAATGTAAATCAAGAGAAACTAAGATGAGGGAACTAATAATAGTGAATAGTGAAATTAATGACCCATACAAAATTGTAGAATGAGTTAATAAACTCAGTGACTTGTGACTTTGAAGATACCAATTATTTATTAGACAACTGACTGATATATCTGATGTGAGCCTGCAAAAATATGAAAAATAAAGGAAATATACCAATTCCATGACAGTATGTTGTGAAGTTAGAGATAGAAATTACTACAATGAATCCTTTGAAATATATCATCTAACCAAGAAAAAAAAATGTTATTTAGTGTGCACAAATGCAGCTGGATGAGAGGATTTCACAATTATATCTGACCTTTAAGAAAACCCCAGGGCCTCCCTGGTGGTGCAGGGTTCAAAGTCTCAGTGACATCAAGTTATTGCTAGCCACTGTAGCATGAGTTCTATCCCCAGCCAGGGAGCTGATCCACATGGCGCATCAGACCTCTCCTGTCTCACCTCTGCTCCCCTCAGCAGTGTATTTTGGTCGATGTGCCTGTTCTGCACCCCACTCTGTCTTTAGTGAATGTTCTCGCACCCCCACGCACACCTCTGGCCTACACTCCAGCTCTTGTATGCATAAATAAATAAAAATAAATCTTGAAAAAAAGAAACAACTCCAAAGTTCTTGAAAACTCTCCATATAATGTCAAAAAAAGAAATCTACACAATCCATTCTATAATTCTAGCTTTAAATTAAAGAATGATAAATAATGTAGGTTAAGCTGAGATTGTATATCCACAAATTCTCTGCGCCCTGCTTTGTATTGACTACTGGACATGAGATCAGCTATTAGAGTACAGCTCATAAACTGAACATCAGGAAGAGTCGCCACCCCTGCTGGTCTAGCCCTTTCAGCTGAACGAGAGGAAAGTGGAAACTCAGGACATGTGAGGACCTTCAGTCTGGGATGAGTTAATAAGAGGAGGAGACAGAAAGAGAGAATCACTTCCCGGCCTGTGTCTAATATTGCTGTGACTGTCACTGGGTCTTGCTTGAGTTACTGGAAGGAAATCAAGGAAATACTGGAGAAGATCCCTCTTTGCTAATCATCTCTGAGACAGCAAGTTTGAAAGAAAGCACGACACGTTTCCTGAACTAGAAATCAATGTAACTCTCTCATTCGTATTATCAGATTTCTAAGTTTATCAGACTCTTACCACAATTTACTTCACCCCACATTTAAAGACACAACTTAGGGAGAGAAATTGAAAAGAATTGATCAAAAGGGAGAAAAGACTAAGTTTGTTTCTTCCAACAGTACAGTATTTGGGTATAAGTGACTACCTGTGTGCTAGGGCAGGAATATTAATTAGGAAAAAGAAATCCCACTGTCCAATCCAAACATGTGATTAATCTTACAATGTAATTGTGTAAGCACTTTGATTAGAATAAATTCTACTTTTATCTCATAGTTGGGCTATATTTGAATTCACAATTCACAATAAGATGTTCTATATTAATAAAATTTGCATGTATTACGAAATAACAAGGTAAATTGGGTTTGATATCATTCAAATTAGTATTGGACTATTTCAGAGATTTATCGAGGGCTCCACCTAGAAAGATGTTTCATCCTTTTAAAGCTCATTTATGAGCACATGAGAGGCTAATCTTCTCTGTCTTATGATATATCTTTACACATTCAGTGCCTATCCTGGCACAGAAGATACAGTTTTTGAATGATCTTCTATGGAATTACTCTTACAACTGTCTTAAGAGCAGAAAAGCTATGCATGATTAATGTCGTTATAATAAATATTATGAGAATTTAGAACAAATTGTCAACCGCCATTTTCTGCCACCTAAATAATTTATCACTTTGTAATTTCTTAATTCAAATGAATAATTACCAACCTAATTAATCTCTTCTAAAGATTGCTGAATTCATTAGCCTATTTGGTTTGGTTCATTGGCCAGACACCAATATTGATTTAAAAACTATATTTTAAGTCTGTGAATTAGCTGACTTAACATGCTATTCATGTGAATGTCTTATATATTTTTATGAACTTTAACTAACCTTATTGAGCTTTAAGATTAAAAACTAACAATGTCTCTATCCTAATATCCAGTAAGTGTTTTTCATTGTCATGACCAAAGAGCCTCCAAAGTGATGTACAAAATTCCATTTTTTGTTTTTTTCCCGTTATTGTTATCCAATCATTTAATATATTACTAACTTTTACAATGGAAATGTTTAAAGTTAAAATAGCTGAAGTGATAAGAGAGATATTCATTTTTAATTTTACTTTGAACATTTTTATTGTTTTAATTCAATTATTTTTAATTGAGGTGGTATTAGGATACCCTCATTAGATATCACCACTGTGGTACACCCACCAACAAACGCCCACATTCCACCACCATAGCCCATTGCTTTCCCCTCCCTAACTCCCTTCTCCCTGGGCCTTCCATTTTGTAATCAGCTATCAAGGGTTACTTTTTAAGCTTATTTTTGTCTTACATTTCATTTATTATATCCCACATATTAGTGGCACCATTAATATTTATCTTTCTCCTTCCAACTTATTTCAATTAGATATTCTTATTTGTGTGTGATTTATGGAAATTCAGTAATAACTACCCATCTGAACGTAATTCTAAAATATAAGAAACATACAGCATAGAATCCACCAGCCATAACAATTTTTTATGTTATTCTCACAAAAATGCTTAAGTTATCGACTTTGATTGACTAATAAGGAAATCATCTTTCCAAGGTATGTATCAAGTTACATTACTGAGAGGCAGAGTATATTTACATTTTGACCCAGAGTCTACCCTCACCTGTCAGAGACACTGGAATGGTAATACTCCATGCTTGGTGGGCTCCTTGTTTGGTGGTGTAATATGTGTTATATACATGTGTAATTTACATGTTTTAACCATATGCATGATTAGAATATTGTTAAAGGTGGCCAGCTCAGATGATGAGATACTTTTAAGTTTTTACTTTTACCCTTATATTTATTTTTGTAGAGGATGATTTTTCATAGTTTTGCTTTGTTTTAAAATTTATTGTCTTTAAACAATCGTTCTTAATTTTTTCCTCACAAATCTCTTTGAAGATTTAATGAACACGGAATTGTTTTTTCCCTAAAGAATATTTTAAAATATTGCCGTGGCTAAGAAATTAGTCATCCTAGCTAGGACTGATGACTGCTGATGTAAAAATAATGACACCGTGCCATCCAATGCAAGACTTATATCGTTACAGCAGCAACACCGGAGTCATTAGTGTGTTCATTCATTTATCCAACAAAAATGACTGAGTGAAAGCTGAATATATATCAGAATCTATTTTCAGAATTAATGATACTGAGCAACAAGGCAAGACAAGACAAGGCAATTTATTTGTAACAATAAAACATTCTATAGCAAAGGAGAAAATTCAAATACATTTAACGATGTAGTATTAAATATTTTAATGAATACATCTGTCGTAACACAGGGTCCTGGCAAGTGACCTGAATAAAAAACAAGTCTGGATGATAATTAAGAAAATAACAGACAAAGTAGTGGGGAAGATTTTGGAGAATGTGTGATTATGTGAAACTGAGCAAAAACCTGTATGATTGATCTTTGTCAATGTATAAATATTTTCATTCATGCTCTCAGCATTTTTTTTCTTTCTATACCCAGCACCATCATGAAAAGAAAGTCTTATTTGATCTTTGGTCATGGCATAATCTGATGCAAATATTTTATTTTCTAAAACAAAAACTTTCCTATAGGAAAAAAATTCTATATACTTTATGGAAAATGGAATATCTATTAGAGTCAGTGACAGATCTCCTGTTGACCTGTCCATTCATCACTGTATTTATTCTCTTAGTTTTTGTCACATCCAGTGTCCAATGTGTCATCATGTCTGGAGGTGACACAACATAGCCATGTCTCAGTTTTTTATAATTAAGAATGTTATTTCTCTCCTCTTAAGCACGCCAGCTCCTTTCAAGTATGACAAGTCTTAGAATGTCACCCTTCCATTCGATGTCATTTTGTTATAACACTGATGATAAAAAATATCCCTTTCTGGCCAGGCTACTGGGTAAAGATTGCACATTTTCTGTGTGTGTGTGGT
Source organism: Scalopus aquaticus (assembly GCA_004024925.1). Lineage (NCBI taxonomy): Eukaryota > Metazoa > Chordata > Mammalia > Eulipotyphla > Talpidae > Scalopus > Scalopus aquaticus. Next base: position 106,253 of record PVIJ01002106.1, read on the forward strand.
GGGGTGGGGGGGGAGGGCAGTTCTCCAAGTATTCCTGTCACTTCCATATCCCAAGGCTGTACATATGGAGGTCATTGTCGTGTTTCAACTGTGCCATCACAGTGAAGAAGGATGTGGGAGCACCGTGTATCTATACATGAGAAATATGACCTTTCAGCTGGTAATGACTTACTTCCATGGTCATTTCATTTAATTTGCTTCAATATTATTTCCAGGTGTTTCTCACATCATCGCATTTATTTGACAACAAATGAAAGTGGTGAAGTTTGTTTTGTTCTTCTTAGCAGCTTTCAAAGTAAAGGGTTTAAAAATCTTGAGGCATAGGGGTAGAGTGACAAGATGTAATAAACTGAGTCCATGGGAGGAAAACTGATAACTGAAGCTTTGCTTGCCATTTTGATAGATTGGTAGGTCTATTTTCCATTCTGAATAATAAATTTAGGTTTCACAGTGAATTTGTACAGCGACAATTCCAAACTTGGCATTTGGGGAAAACATATGCTTGTAACAGGGTTTGGCTGAAAGTCAACTGTAAGCTTTTCTGAGTTATTAGGGCCCAGGGATCTGTTCTAACACATAATGTGCTTATGGGAAAAACATTTAAAATAAACATCCCAAGAACTGTGGGAAGGTTAAGCGAATCTCTTCTGGTGACCATCCTGGGGCTATATCAGTCACAGCTTTGTAGAAGCTGCAAAATATCAGGGGGAAGCCACAGAGCTGTAAAAAAACAAAGCTACACAGTCCTTGAAATCCCAATCTGAAGTCCAAGCTCCTGGCAGCATCAAAATCACTTGTGCATGAAGCATAAAATTATACATTTTTAAAATATGTCATGATGTGTAAAAAGCATTGATCTTGTATATTTGTTCACTCTTCAAGTAAAAACAGACAGTTATTTTTACAGGTGAAGTTTTCTAATTTATGTGCCTTTCGTGCTTAAATGTTGTCCTCGTAGACTGTCAATGCATACTAAATCCCAACTTTGTATCACTACATACTAACACATGTATGAAGCATTTTATTAGTACTTTAGTCATGGCAGTCCAGAACTATAAGTTTAAAAACTACTTTATGTTAACATCATGGCTATATGTTAATGACTTTTTAGTGTCAGTGCATCATCATGGTTTAATCAAAAAAGTTCCTCATTTGTTAGAATGAAGAGATATCTTTTAATCAAGGGAACAAATTTAGCTAATGGCCAATAGTCATTCATTTGAGACATTTTAATTAGATAAATATTGTAAAATACTTAATAAAAAATTATAAGGGAGACATTAGCAAGCAGAATTTTAAGCAAGAAATATAATGGCATTGAAACAGAGGTAACTTTGAAAAACTCCGATGGGGTTTCAGTTAAATATATGAGTTGGGACAATTCCAGACAAAGTATTACACTCTGTGACTTTATTGTGAATATTAAAAAAGTATTAATTAATAAATGTTTCATATGAGCTGATATTGAAAGAGAGAATTTTAAAATTATGTGGAAAACGATGATGCAATATCTTCCTCCACTGACTATACATAACAACAAAAAAAGAAGGAAACTTTCTCTCTAAAGATTGCAGAGGATTCAGGTGTGCTTTGCACATAGACTGATCTAATTGGACTACGATGCCCGTGAACATTCAGTACATGAATTATGTGAAAACCCAGAGTCTTGAATCAATGAACACTCCCTATCACTTTATACCAACCATTCCTTAGAGCATGTATCAGGTATGCCTCTCCTGATACATGACCAGGATAAGATCTGTACTGAAATAACAGGTGAACTACAAATGATCCACACTGGGAAAATCAGAAAAAATCAAACTAGGTGCTACCATGTTCTATACTCACCATGACTTCGGTAAGAATTCCATTTAGTGGATATCAGTATCATTTTATACAGAATTACATAGAGATGAGTAATTTGAAAGAATCCTTCTGTGGTAGTCTGAAAATATGCCTGCAGATTTTTTGACACTCACATTGAGAACCTCCTACCCTTAAATATGGATGAATTTATAACTACTATAACCAGTAGAACATGAGGAAGAGCAGGAGATTTCCAAGACCAGGGTAAGAGAAACATGGTGCTTCAGCCTGATTGTTTGGGTATTTGATCCAGAAGAAGACAACTGATGTGCCGGAAGTCTGTGTCCATGCTGAAGACTGCTCGTGGGGTCTCCCTTAGCCTATCTCCCAGGTGGCAGCCAGCATCTCTGCTGATTTCTTAAAACAGGAGAAAAATGAACGTCACCTCTTAGTTCACATATTTTGCCATAGGACTTTCTGAAAACTCCTTCTGCAAGGTTAGGGCAGAGAAAGCACTGAGTCCATCAACTCAGGAACTCACAGCTCTAGTTCCACTAAGTCTGCGAAGGGCCCGTGGCTATACTCTGCACACACTCAGATTTGCTCTATGAGAATGAACCAGTTTTCACCTCCCATTTCCAGAACTATCTCATTGCTTCTAGTCTAGACCTGTCCCTGCTCAGAACTACCGTAACTTCTTCCATAGTTAGAGCAACTTATTTTTAGTATCACCATCCCCAAAGTATATTTGTTTATCAAGCAAATCTCACCAGGCTTTAAACAGTTATCTATTGGAAAAATGGAGTGAATAATAATGCATGGAACATCTATATTGTCTCAGTGATTCCTATAGGTAAGAATTTTAGGGAATTTATAAAGAATTTTGAGTTGAATTAACATATCACTGTTCATCCTTAGAGCAACTGGTTATCTTGCTCTTGCAAGGAAAGTTGTCATGAATTTCAACAAAATACTTTATAAGTCATACATTAACAGGGGATAAGGTATTTTGAGTGAAAATGCTTGCAATTTTTGCTTGACATTTCAGACTGTGTGAAAAGATATTTTATTCATCCATTAGATTCCTTGATAGGTTTCTCTCTTGTGTTTTTGTCCAATTTTTGTTATTGGTATTTTAAAATGAATTTTTTTGTTTATTAATGTTTGACACTTTTTATATTACTATATCACAAAACTGAAAACTAATTTGTTTAAATATTTGATGGCTGATATTCATCTATATTAGGTTTGCTAACACAAACAGTAATGCTCTGAGATATTTCATAAGGACTTCACCTCTTTTAAGCTATGAATACATGCACTAAAAAAGTCAGTCAAAGTATAATATTCACATACATGCCTGGTTTTAACTTGTGTTTGCATTGTGAAAAGTTGACATCTGTGAAGCCATCTTTAAAATGGAGGCTGGGAGCCATTACAGAGAGCTGTGTTGCCTGTTTGCCTTGAATTGAGCTAAAAGGGATTGTTCTAAGGATATATCAAGAAAACAGTTGTTTGAAAAGTCATCTGGGTTAGAAGAACCAATAACTATGGATTTTTATACTAGGATAGACTCCATCAGTCCCCTCTTCTTCCTTTCTATAGCATTAGTAACCAATTATTTGCTACCAATAACAGTTCAAGCTTGTTAACACTAGTACACCCTCTTCTTTATCCATTTACCTTATCTTCCTCCACACCGATAAAACCCCCAACTTTATCCCTCCCTGGGGCACATTTTTAGATTTTCTGCCTGAATCTATGCACCCCAAATTGCAAACTTTCACCTAATTTAAATATGCTTTGCCTTTTCAATTGCCTTCTCTATCAGAAGGCTTTTCCATTTCCTTTAAAACTAGTACCACTAGAAATGATAGGATGTTTATATCCATAGGATAAAATATGTGTGAGAATATGTATTTGATGAATTCCCTGAATATTAAAGGGATAATAAAATGTGAAAATAATTATAGTCCCATTTATCAGCTCAGCAACAGTCACTCAAGGCTATGGCAGCCGAGAGAGCTGGGCATTCTGAGATGAGAAATTTCCAAAATGATAAATATAAAATTATCACTTTTTCTTCTAGGCAATAAAATATGAAATCCAAAAAGTTGAGAGAGAGATTTATAAAAATCTACTCATTTCCAAAAAAAAAGAGAGCAAGTACTTTATAAGTCAATACTTGAGTAATTTTTGAATGAATTATTAGCAAATTTTTCTTAGAATATATCAAAGAGGAGGCAGCTGAGAAAGACCAGTATAACACTGAATTTACTTTCCACTTCATTTTCTAATTGTTTTGCTTAGTAGACTGTTGAACAAAATCCTCTGAATAAATGTGAAGATCTAATGGACTTTATTAAAAGATTCATGAATCTAGCAGGTAGAAAGTAATTTTGAGCAGCTGTACAAAATGGAAGGAGTTTTGTCGCTGGAAAGAAAGTGGGAGACAAAAAAAAAAAAGAAAAATTCCTCTAGACAAAGTCACCATCCCCAGGTGGTAGACAGAGGGTTATTACACAGATTGCCTCACCAGGCCTGAGCAGGAAATTCTAGCTACTTTGGTTCAAAATTCCAATTTGGGAGTGGCTGAAACTGTGGGTATTAGTTAAATCTTGGTGGGACTCAAGATAAACAAGTTCATTTTGGATTTGCTGTTTCTTTTGTAACAAGACTGTATTATAAATATCAGGTCTTGCTCCATACACTGTTACACAGCAAACCTGTTACAACGCTTAGCTTTTATGGTCATGGAAGTGAGGGTAATTTTATTACATTCTTTGTATATAGATGAATCTCCAGAGCTGAGAATTCATAGAAATATAGCCAATATTAACAGTTAGGTGAATCAACAGCTATCAATATCAATTATATAGGATTAATATAAGCAAGCCATGGTAGGAATAAATTTGGTAATTCCTGTAAACTTTGTTATTGATTACATTTTAAAGGGACAGGTTTGTTAGGAAAAGGAGAAAGAAAAAGAGAGACACCTGCATAGTACCGGGCGGAAAGGAGAGTGACAATTTCTGCAGTGCCCACCTCTGAACTTTGAATAACACTTGCTAAGAGGGCACCCTACAAATTAATATAAAATAAAAGATCTTTGCAGGCCATGTTTTCACGTGTCAAAGTCCATCTTGACTTTACAGTCAGAACAGGTGTTAGTCTGCCACCTTGCTTATTGTTATCCGAGTGCAGTAATCGTTATTTTTAGCACCTTTTTGTATGAAATCTGTGATATAAAAATAAATTGTATTTACTTCAATTGTATTCTCATTTTCTATTAACATTTCAAGATGTTAAGTCTCTGACAGAACTCGTCAACTTTTAAAACCCACCGAAAGCAGCATTTGAAAAACATAGCTTTTCCCTTCCAAACTGCTGCTAAAGTATATTAAAGAACTAAACTCATTTTCAGATAATTGAACTTTAAATATTAGATGAAACCATCATTTTTTCCTAGAGGGAAATGCTTTTCCTTCTTTTTCTTTTTATAATGATTACTGCTCCATCTTTACACAATTAATGAGTTTTTACTCTGTGACTCTTATGTGTATTGATTTAAAAATCTTTAATTGCTTCCTTTTAAGAAAAACTGAGGACAAATTGCTTTACTCTTTTCTTCTGCATTTTCTTGCCCTATATCTAGTCCCGATAGCAATCCCAGCAAGGAGGAAGGGTGATTCTGAAATACACCTTGCATTGGAAGCAGTGGCATCTTGTCAATATAGATTACCACCCTGCTAACATAAGGAGGATGTAATATGATCACTTCAAACACAAAACCCAGGCCCAAGATCAATAGATAGAGAACTTATTCCAGTTAACTTTTCATCAGGAAATATTATCCTTGCTTGCTCCCTCAGTAGGCACAGTTCAAGTTTGCATTTGTCTTCTTTTAGTAAGTAGGTTGTAAATATATTACGATTTTTTTTTTTTTACAAAATACGCTAAATAAAATATTGGTGATGTATTTTTCTTTGGAGTTCCATTCTTTCCTGTCCACTTACTTGCAGAATGAGGGAGGGAAAGCAGAAACTAAATACTCTCCATTTTCTTTGGATTGTACACACAGAAGAGCCACAAACAGCAGTGTCCTCTGAGTCTTAATGGTGTTCGCCCCTATCTCTCATCACCATTGTCGCCTTGGTTGGTGCCGACACTCATGTGACTTCAAGCACACTGGAGTGGAGTTGTCACCTCTGGTGATGCATCATGGATGTAGGTCTTTTCTCCATCCTCTTTATATTTGCATTTGTTTACTTATTTAACAGTGATTGTACTGGAAGATCCTCACATTTCTGCCCACTTTGGAAAAAACAATATGTCACAGTTCTATTTACCTAATATTGGCACACAGTATTTTTTTTTCCAATTTGGGCTACTCTATATAAAGTTGTTGTAAATATTTATTGTGTACTTAGATGCCAGTTTTCTAGACACATTTGCCAAGTGCAATCACTGGGTTGTTATTGTCAGTGCTCATATATTTAGCTATATTGGAAAATGTTAATTTTTTTCCCAACTGGTTGTAATCACTTCTACTTCTTTTTAACTACACTACTGCCAACAATGGATGAAAGTTTTATTTGCTTTCCGGTATCACCAACCTTAGAAAGAAAGAGACTGCTTAGTCTTTGCTCCCTGGTTGTGAGTATACTAGTATTTCATTTGTTGTAATTCACTTCTTTCTATATGGAATTAGGAATCAAATTCCTAAGCAATTTGAATTTTCCTCTCAATAAAGTGTCTGTTCAAATCTCTTGAACACTTTTTTAAAACGGTCTTTCTCATTCATGTTGACTTGTTTAAAATCCAAGTATTTTTGATTGCCTTGTCAGCATGTATGTGCAAGTTCTTAAAATTCTAGGGTTTTCCTTCCCATCATCTTGTTAGCCCGTCTCAATACGTGAGCAGGTTTCCTCTTCTCAAGTCAGTATCTCCAGTCAGTCTCTGAATCTTCAGCACTTTTCACCTCAATGGAAGTGTCCTCTTAAGTTAGCCATTCTCTCCTGCACGACACTGTTCTCCCTCTTCCTGGAATTATTTCTTCAGCTTTCAAACATGTTTCATTATGAAGACCTTTTCTGCTCTCCATTGAAAGGAGGATAACAGAAGACCATGGTACATTTGAAATGTTTTCTGTCAATTTATTCAGAAGTCAGAAGTCATGGGCACAGCAAACGCCGTGTTCCTTTCATTCTTGACCATTCAGATATGTTATTGTCTTCATAGGTTTAAGCCAGAAAGTGAATAAATAAAGCCCAAACCCTTCAGTTTGCTATAAGAGTTGACACTACAAATACTGGGTTCCATGAGATAATAGAGGACGTGGTACAATTGTATTAGACTTGCCTCTACAGACTTATTTTTCTGTGTTAGAATGCAAAGACTTAGTGTGCAGGACTCAATATTTTTTTTTCTGTTTTAGTAGATTAGAGAAATAATTGTTGACTACACTTGTAAGCATTATAAGCATGGACTTTGGGGATGCTAAAATAAACAGGATCCCATTGTTATGTCTTGAGCATATTTATGGTAGATTATGGAACATTGTGGTTGATGGGATTTATGGGCCAGGAAATTATAGTTACACATCAAACACTAGAGGAGGTGGGAAATGAAGAGTACATGAATCAGGAAAGAGATTGTGGAAGTGAGGACATCTATTCAGTGCAAATGACTGAGCTGAGGAATTTAGAGGAAAGAAAGACATTTAGGAAAAAAAAAAACAACAGACAGCAGGAAGCAAGAGTCTACACGGTATATGGATGTGCCCTTGATTTTATTCTGTAGAATAAGGGTTCTCAATCTTGAAATTACATCAGAATCCTATGGCCAACTCATAGATTAGATTGCAAATCACAGTTCTGAGAGCTTTTTATTTGATAGATCTGGGAAAGAGCTTCCCCATGTAACTCTAGACTTTCAGATCCGTAGACTTTAATCTGATGGCTACTAATGTACACTTTTTAAATTTGAATCAGATCAATATACAGTTCTAAAGATATGGATTGAAGGCGACAAAGAGAGAGGGTGACAAACAAATCACTTTTGCTCAAGTCCAAAGCAACCTGTCATAGATATGGGTTATGGATGGATTGAGAAATAGATGATGTCAAAGAAAGGAATTTGGTTCAAAAATATGGATGAAAGAGTAATCTAGGGTCACTTCAAAGGTTCTTAATTTTATGTGTAGATGATAGTGTCATGTCCAGAAAAAATGGAATAAAGGCAAAGGAACAAATGTCATAGATATGAATTCAATCACATATACTGACACAGAAATGTGTGGGGGTATTCCAGGTACAGTGTCCTTCAGAAAGGTAGATGTAAAATTTATTTTTCTTTTAGATTTTTTTTTAATTTTATTTATTTATTTTTTATTTATACATACAAGCTGGGGTGCAGGCCAGAGGCGCGGGGCAGCGAGAGGGTTCACCAGAGACAGAGTGGGGAGCAGAACAGACAGATCAGAAATCCACTGCTGAGGGGAGCAGCGGGCAAGGCAGGAGAGGTCTGCCGTGCCATGTGGGATTCTCCCTGGCCGGGCGTCGAACTCGCGTCGCAGCTGCCCACAGCTCCACAGTGCAGCGCTTAACCACTGCGCCACCGGGGAGGCCCCAGATGTAAAATTTAAAGTTCAAGGAATCATGGGAGATAATTATACATTTGGGAGTGATCCGTAAAGATGAAAGTTATTAATGACTAAAAAGAACTGATGCTTAGAGTTTGAATAGAGGGGGAACTTGAGGGAGACATGATGGAAGAGTTAGAAAGGGAATGAGAATCACAAAAGTCAAGTAAACAACCAAAATGGAATGAGTAATTCACAATGTGACAGTATGGAGGTCATTACTGAAATTATCAGGACATTTCTGGGGAAGCTATCCAGAAATGTCCTGCCAAAAGGTGGGCAGGATTTATAAGCAAGAAAGGACAAAGTATTGGGAATCTTCTTGTAAGAACACTTCTATTATGAAAGAAGAAAACAAGACAGAGATATTCTCCAAGGAAATAGAAATATTACCAAATATTAAGTGTCCTTTCCATATTTTATAAATAATAATATCTGTATGGTAATTGTTAAAAGACCTGCCCTTCAGAAAGGGAATACTGAGCATCAGATTCAACATTTTGCATTTGATATTAGCTAGACTTTTGTATTTATGGAGAATTTGCATGCAAAATGCTTGAAATAATCAGCATTCGGAGAAACTGGAGTACATACTTTGTAAATGCCAAACACCAGTGTAATTTCAATACGGTCTGTAATAGATTACTCTTAGATTTCACCAAATTATGTTATAATTAAAATGGCTTCTATTTACTTTGAGATTCTTCTGGAGTTGAGCTGTGGGAATTTTGATGATGTTCTCAGCATATCTACTCTACAACCCAGAAATCGATAAATCAAGATATTGTTGCTTATGTCAAAAGTATTTTTTAAAGAGATACGTTTGATTATGGCAATTTGCTCTCCATGCCTTAGCTCACTTAAGCAAAACTGGTAAGGGGCGCAGGGAGATCAGAAAGAGGTTGATCAAAATTATATTTATTTTTGTTAAGTACTTTTTTAGTGGCTCCATTGAAGCAAAAGTAGCTACTGTAAAACTTGATTCCTTTGTGATACTTCATAGTTATTTTTATTGCTAATTTTTAGGAGTCCAATCTGCACTTATGTTTTACTGCAACCAGATGTTACAGATGTAGGCACTTTACTGTCTAAGTATCCTAGAGACATTGGGATTTGTTTAGCTTAGGTGTGTAAAGATTATATAATGAAGGTAGAAAGGCATCTAAACTCAATGCAATTTTGCAAAAATCAATAAAGCAAGGTAAGAAGAGGCTTATAAACTAACCCAGCTACCTTATCACAACATAGTTGACAAGCTTGATAATTTATTAATGTTGTATTCAAATTCTTAAATACTATAATGCATAATATATTTTCTTTATCAATGAAGAAATATTGTAATGACAACTGGATAAATAATAAATAACCTTTTGATAAAATATAAAATATTTTATTATTTGCTTGTAATGAATGTACATTGTGTTACATTTGAGATGCTTTCATTGTAAGTTTCCTTTATATTGAACTTTAAAAGAATATGGAATAAAATTATTTTCTGAAATTATGTGTAAAATAAGCTAATATTAATCTTGGTTTCCAAAGAAGTCCTGAAATAAGACTTCTGTCCCCTGGCCATTATTGCATGTTAGCTGAGGCGAGGTTAGTTCATTCTTTACTCTTGGTTGAGTCACTTGTATGATACTGAAATTCTTAAGACATTGTTAAGAGGTTATTTTATTGATGAAAGTAGTTGATATCAAGGAAACTTGCTTTTTGGGTGAATTCTTGGAAATTTCAATAGAGACAATGCTAAGGAAAATAAAACTTAAAGGGCATCATATACTTAGCGGGTCAATGAAGATACAAAACCAAATATCAGCTCATTATTTAGATTAGACTAGTCTTTTCCTTGCACTGTGGACCTGTTCTACCCAACACTCCATGGCAGACTTGAAATAGCCCAGCTTGACCAGAGCCCTAGAACCCAATGGGGAAAAAAAATCTTTTTGTCTTTTTCATGACATTTTTATGATATTTGCAGCCTAGTGAGAAAAGCTGGACTAGTAAATGTATAATTGTGAAACAGTATTATGGGCTGTTAGGGATATTTGTGGAAGGGACACTTAACACAACAGATTAAAAAGACTGTGCAGTCTGTTGTATCCTCAGGTCGGAAATGGGCCTCTGAACACCACAAATAGCAACCTTCTGCTTTAGTCTAATATTGTGTCCAGGGAGTGGTTAAATAAGGGCTGAAAAGTGTATATTTCCTAGGTCCTTTTGGGGAGGTAGAGATATAGTCTTTGTCTTGTCTCATAGTCTCCACGGAGCCTGAGCATCTTGTAAGACAGAAGACTTAGACTGTTGTCTGGGATGTATTCACTCAATAGTGGAAGAGAAATGGCCCTTTGAGACCAAGGCATTCATTTCCTAGATAAGGAAATGGAGCCAGATGAAAAGATGAGAGCCAACAGTGAAATCCCCCTCTTTTCAATTCAAACACATTGCTTTTTGTCCCACTTCACTATCCAATCCTCATATTTCTGATTATCTCCAGGAGAAAATACTTCCAATCTTATGAAGTGTTTTAGTTTCTTATATTAATCATGACAAAGGAAAAAAAATCTTTCATTCCTCTATCCCTAAGGAAATATAACAAAGACAGAACTATCAGTGATCATACAATTATCATTAAAAACTAAGTTCCAGGAGGAGGAATTTTCTTGTAATATTAATTTTAAACACCTTTTTAATACATTGTATAAAACTGAAATGAAATGAAATATCCTTTATATGTCACTGCTACTAGTACTTACATTACAATATTCAATGTAATAGAATATTCAAATGGAATCACAAGTACTTGAAATATGCACTAGACTGTTTATTTAGTTTACACAAACTTTTTTAATGAGATGTGAATTTTCCTTCTGTGCCTATTACTTTGTCAAATGTCTTAACAGGACCTGTTTGATATGTCTTTTCTTGTAGTCATAGAAACATGTTACATTATTCATTTTGTTGTCTTAACACTTTTTCCCTTTTCTCCACATAACAAAAAGACAAGTAAATAAGTGTCTTCAGTTTATCATAAACACAGATTTCTTCATATATATATATATATGGCATAGACTTCTCGTAAAAGTTTTATTAAAAAAAGAAATGTGGATGGAACAAATCTATTGAGTTGTTAAAATTACTGAAAGTTGTATAATTTCAAAAAACACGAAACCATTTCAGACATGCAGCTCCATTCCACTCACATAAAAATTCTAGAAGATTAGAATGAAGACCAAAGCTAGAAAAACAGTCTGGGAAAACAGATCAATTTCCGTGTTTGTTAAATCTGATCACACTTTGGTGGCCTGAATACGATTGGCACCTGTGGTCTGAGGAAGTCACGGCTGCCCGTTGAATGACTGAACTCTCAATGAATAAAGAAATACTTGAAAAGCAAACATCAGTGCTGTACAGAGCCTCGGGAAGCGTGAATGATGAGGGGCTAGGGGAGATGGGAATTAAACTCTTCTGTGGAACTTTGTGTCCTTTATTTTGATAGAAGTAAATGACATTTGATAATTATCAGAAAACTATGAAATAGAAACCCACTACAATCATCTCCAAAGGAAGTGGTCCTCTTATTTTATATAATGGAAGGGAAGGCTTATTAAGATTCTAATAGATATTCTGCTTTCATTGCTAACCGAATAAATTTCTACAGGCACCCTAATCCACATGCTTGTAACACCTTTCAGAATCAATGAGTACATGTTGAGACCTAAATCTTGAAGCTAGTTGCCATTGCCAAATTCCTATTGGATTAAGTGATCTTCTCAGGCGGAGGTAATTTTCTATGTTAGAAATGTGATTTTCCTAATCCAGATTGTAATGCTAAAGAGATTTATCAACAGCTGTTGACCCTTGGTCTGTCTAACTCAAACACAATAAAGTATCTAAATATTGAATAACCTTGTTCCTTTGTGGAGTTTTGTTGACTGAGATAGATAAACTTGCTTCTCGCCAAATCTTTAAAGGTTAAGTGAGATCTATATTCCACCCATGTTCTCTTAATGAACTACAGAAGAACATTGATGACTATAGAGTGTAATGAGTTTATATTGCATGGTCCCCTTTTAAATAAAAGTATCTGTATTTCAAAGATTATATATTAAGTTCTTATTGGGGTCAATGCACTGTGCTATGTGGGAGAGGTGTGCTCAGAAGATTATGACAGAACCTATTCTAAACTAAAACCACAATGTAATATTAACCTGGAAAGTACCAGTTAAATGATATATATAACTATCACAGTAATATTTTAGGTCACTTCAAAAACAGAAAGACCATCTGTTAGCTTTCTTTTGCCCGGTAAACTACAGAATGCATTGCATTTCTATCAAGGTCTTTTTCTTTCTCATAATTTAATCACTTCACCAATATGCCTTAAACATTGGCTATAAGTGAGACACTGAAAGAATCTCTCTGCTTTTAGATGTTTTTATGAAATGGTGTCTTTTGGGGAGCTGGTGTTCATTTAAGGATTTTAAGAATATCCTCTTAAACATCAAATCCTTTAGAAAAGCTCTTGGATCACCAAGATATAAGCTCTCGTGGCAATTTGTTGTGACTTGATTAAGCAACTGGATCCTACTCTTTTCCCATTCATTTTGAACCAATTAGGTAGAATACACAAGTAAGATATTGATACAATATCACTTTATTGCAATGGACAAGTCATGAAAAAATGCAGAGAAGGGACCAAAGTGATTGGGAAGGCATCAGAGTATTCAGAGGAGGCAGGTACCCTGCACCTGACCAACTGGTGACCTCAATTTTATGACCACATAAATCACCATCAATAAAGAGCTTAGAGGATTGTGTCACGCTGCCCTAAAGGCTGATAAAGGCTATGATATCTGGACTCAATAAGGACTTTTTTTCACCTTTATGAGTGCCTAAGCACTCCCTTCTCTTGGTTTTCTTTCCTAGAAAGAAATTTTATTGAATTTTATTAAATTTTAATGAATTTTATTAAAATTCTTAATGAATGAATTTTATTAAATTTTCCTATAGATAATTGTAGACAACAATGATGCCTATTATCAGAGTATAATCTTCTAATACTTCAATCCAACCCCCCACCATGTTGCTCCACAATGAACCACTCTCCAAAATCAATGAGTGGTACTCCTAGGTCATGAGCCCTTATAAATCCCAAATAATCTTGTTTCCATTTGCAGGTGCAGTTCTGACTCAGTGCTTAGTGAATTCTTCAATGCTAGAAAGTATTATTTGGATAACAAATTAAACTTCCTGCACATTTTCACATGCATTGAAGGTGTTTTCAGCAGCTCATGCCTTAGTGACCCTACCCGAAAGAAGAGAAGAGAAGAGAGGCCACTAGAGAGAAGGTGAATCCAGAAAGGAAGGACACTGTGACCTCGTGTCTGGCAAAGTGCAGCTATGTCCTCCAGGAGTACAGAAAGGAAATAGCATCATGACAATAGAATAGTCCAGTAAGAAAAGATTCCCTCTTATAAAATAATCTACATCATGACAGCAAGGAAAATCAGAAAACCTAAAGTAAGTAAAATGTCAAAAATTTCAGGGTTAAAGCAGCAAGCATTCATTAGAAAGCAAAGTTACTGTGTTTATTTGTTAATTCTATACTTTGATAAAATAAGTCTAATATTAGGAAAAGAATTAGAAGATTATACTCTGATAATAGCCAAGAACCTTTGTTCTCCACATTCTACCTACATGCTCCAACGATGATAATAATTATTATTTATTAAATATTTAATAAATAATAATTATTAAAGTAGTTTAGATAAATATCAGATTACTTCACTTACAAGTGGAAGATAGACCAACCAAACAAGGGGTCAGAAAAAAGACAAAACGAACAGTCTGACCACTAATTGAGGCACCAAGAAGGGGCAAAGGGAGGGTGTTGGGGGGCTGGGGGGATCTGGGTGGGTTAGGGGACCTGGGGGGAGCACAAGGGACTGTGGGATGGAGCAGGGCGCTGTGGTGGTGAGACAACTATGGGACTATACCAGAGAGGAGAAATCAAACACTGTCCATAAACTAAGGATGATATAAGAAAAAAGGACTTCACTAAATAATAAATTAAATAATAAATAATAAATAATAAATAAATAATAAATTAAAAAAATAAGTCTTTTAACACACCAAATAAACCAATTGCTTAAGGCCAATATGCTTATTAAGTCCCAATCTGTATAGGTATTGTGTAACTTAGCACTGACCACAAACCAAAACACCTAGTTTCTTTCTTGTCTTCCTTTCACACATGGCACTGCGGACTGGGGAGGAGGGCCCCGGTACGCCGTCGCGGGTGTGGCGTGAAGCCTTCGGAGGAAGCGTAGCCCTGGGCTGGGTACCACAGTTGTGCAAACCAGTGTTGTTAGCGCAATAAAAAAATATTAAAAAAACAAACAAGAAGTAAAATAAAAAAGAACTGACAGAACAAGTCAAAGTGCCCAAAATCTTATAGCTAAGCTTGTAGAATATTTGGGTAAGAGCCTTGTCAAATATACCTCAGATAATGCCTTCCTGGTATACGAAAATACATTTAAATGTCAGGGAATTTATAATACACAGATATAATATGTTTTCTATACCACATATTAATGTATTGCACATTAATATATATTACATATTTTATAATATATATTTTGAAAAATGAGAAAGTAAAGAGGGAAGGAAAGAAAGGGGGAGAGACAGAAAGAGAGAAGAAGAAATTTGAAAAAAGGAAGAGACTGGAGAGAGAGGCTTGGAGTGAGGGAGGAAGAACAGAAACAAGGAAGAAAATAAGCAAGATAATAGATGGGAAAAAAGTAGAAATGAGTTATTAATAGGGAAAATAATACTTTGAAACCTCTTCTGTGTCAGTAGACGCCAAATGAGACCCCCTTGCCCATCATCATTTCCACCATGTTGCCCCAGCAACCAGCCACTTCACCCCTTCCCAGCGGACCGGGCTCCAGTCCAAGGCTATCTCCATATACCTAAGATGTTAGTGCCCCCTCTTTTCCTCTTCCTGGTTTAATTGCTAATGCTATCTTAAGACGATCGCTTTCAGTATCTTCAAAATCAAATTATATGTCAGTCTAACCTGCAGTTGGCCTTTTCTGCATCCTGGAAATGCCCTGCCTGACAGTTTGTTCACATTTTTATCACAATCTCATCATTTCAACACATAGACCTGTTCGCATTTTCTATCGGCATTGCACCATTATGTGTTTTAAATTTTATCCTCACTAATTAGAAATTATTCCACTCAGAAAGCGAGGCACAATCAACCTCAGCAAACTGGGAGTTCTCTTTTCAGTCATTTTCTCCATATATTTCTTTATTTTATCATATTCATAGAAAAGCGATGCATAGAAGCCTGGGCTATATATCTCATAGAGGCGCTGGGAATAAATATAAGGTGAGAATGGGAGAAAACAAAAATGCATACAGAAATGTGACAAGTGGGAGTAGAGATTTGGCGAGATGGCCTGAGAAAAATAAGAGTAAAATAAGGAGGTAACACTCAGAATTTGAATGGCACCCACCTTGATAACTGTAACGGATAAACAAATAAACAAAAATGTCTTTGAGATGGTTTGACGCTTATGCCGAAAGTAACCTTGGTTTATATATAATCTTGGATAAAGATATATACACACACGCATACATGAATACACACGTGGATCTATCTATATATGTGTGTGTGTATATATGTAGGTGTAGACGATAATAGAAAAATTGCCAGTTTGCCAATGTCTTCATGCATTTGGGGGGTTCATGAGGGATCCCCATGAGACAAGGCATCGTCCTCTTCTGCAGGTGCTCTATCTACATCACACATAAATCAAAGGTGGAAATGAATTGCAAACTCATGCAGTTAGTCAATTTAGGTAACGTGGGTGTTAGTAAGCATGAAGGGACCTGGCGGTCACTCCCTGGAGAGACGTGGCACCCAGCCCAGGCAACGTCGCAGGGGCTGGGAGAGCTCACAAGCTCTACCTCTGCACATGTGTTTCCCTTACTTGTGGATTAATAAGACTCAGCCAAATATAAATAAATGAAAAGATTTCAGTGTCTTAGGGCCTTAAATGTTTTATAGATCTGCACTTGTTTGGGAGCCCACAAGTATTCTCAAGGAGATTGAATTCCTGCCAGTTTGAAGAATGGCCCAACAGTTAAAGCTGGCAAACATCTAGTGCTAGGGATGACAGCCAGCCCCACACAGCAGGCTTCTCCTTTATTCACAGGCTGGGAAGATGTCCTCCTTGGGGATGGGGAAGCCACCTTCACAGGAATTGGCTATGTTCATGAGGCATCTTCTTTAAGCCCATGGCATGGAACTAGTCCACCGACTCTGTCTACTTTTTGCCACTATAGATATATCTATATATGTGTACAATGCATATATATATTACACGTATATGTCAGAATGTAATATGTAGTATATAATATCTCTATCCATGCTATATATTATATAATGATATTATATAGTTTAATATATAAATATTTTCTAATGTATAATTATATATTAATGTACTAAAAATCTGTCATCCTCTTGAACAATCCATGTCCTCAGAAATCTTCTTCCAACTTTCACTTGTGTAGCCCAGAAATTATTATTTCAGTTCTCTCTTTTTTACAAAGTCAAGGTCAATACAATATCACCTTACTTTCCCCCATTACTGAAATACACTACTAAAACCTAGACCAAGCCAAAGTACAATTGTCCTCGTGAAGCTAATTCTTGGTGTGGTTTGACTTAAAATTGTTTGACCTTATGATGGTGTGAAATCTGGATGCATTCTGTAGGAACCATTCTTTAATTCTGAAGTTTGAACTTTCCCCTGGCTGGTGCCGGGCAGGGAATGCTCTCGTGATGCTGGACAACATCCTGGCCCTCACACGGCCACCAGGAGGAGCACCCAGAAGCATCCTCTGTTCTGTGCGCTGCTGCCATTGTTTGGATACTGTGTTTTCAGTTTTCACATCCCATTATGTCCGAAAGCACCATCTGTGTTTCCTGCTTCCCGTGAGGAAGAAGGCAATTGCTCTTGAGATGAAATTCTAGATAACTACTCAGCTCTGGACTGGTGTGAGTGAGCTGAGCACATTTAAAGGAGTTTGGGCGACGATGTTCCATAGACTAGGTATATGAAATGCACAATTTTTTTTATATTTCCGATTTATGATAGGTTTATTGGGTCATAACCCCATTCTGAGTGGGGAAGCATTTATATATCTTTTTCTCTTTATATTTTAGTTATCTGGATGAACACAACTTCAATCAAGTAGATAAAATAAGAGCCCACATATCTCAGGTGACAAATGGTCTTTTTGCCCAAGTAATAAGTGGCCCAGTGAAGCGTTGAATTCAAGCTTCTCCATCTCCTCAAATCTGAATGTATGATCAGAATGAACATTTCAGCACTGAGACAAGTTCCATATTGTTTTTCCCCTAGAGAGTTAAGTTGTCATGAAAGACCAGATCCTCATCAAAATAGTAAACCAAAGTCAATACCACATTTCTGGAGGAATTCCCATGTTTGTGCCCCATAAGATATTGGGACATGCAAGGCTGATAATGGATATCATATCAAGAGTTAACTAGCATGAGAGAAGAATATCATAAACCAAATAGTTATTGGCTGTAATTGCAAATATTGTCCTACTAAGCAAATCCAAAGAGAACTTGATATTTGTATTTGTAAACCGATCATTTCCCTTGTATATGTTTGAAAAGACTACAAAGAAAAATTTGCTTCAATCTAGCAGATACAGCAGTAGTTTTCATGTAAAAAAAAAAAAGCTGACCCTTGAATTCTATAACAATGCGGCTGGTAGGAGCTTTGATTATCTTAGAAGATGTCACCATGGTCTCCTATGTTGATGACATCATTCCTTTGGACTTGACTAGAGGAAGTAGAAAACACCCTGGATAGTTGGCTTAGACTCTTGCAAGCCATCTGCCAGAAATAAACAAGTGGAATTAAGGAATCTGTCATCAGGAGAATGTTGTAGAGATCATGAAGTATGAAATACCTGAACTGTCTTGAGATTTTCACATGAACTGTAATGAGATTCCCCATCTCTCAAAAAGGTATAAAGTCTGCCTGGCCTCTTTGAATCTGGAGAAATATATCAAGTTTGGGCATACTCTGAAGGGATTTGTTTTCCAAGTTACTAAGAAGGTTGTCTTTTTGAGTGGAGCCAAGAAGAAGAAAAGGTTTCTTAACAGATTTGGGTCACATAAAAGTACAAAGCTCAGAAAGGCTACCCTAGGAGAATCATAGCAGAAATGCATAAGATCTTGGAACAAAGGACAGGGAGGTCTTCTGTGATGAGCTAATCGTGTATGGGGAGGAAATGGGGGAAAAGTCACCTTCTATCTTGATGGACACATCTAAAGCACTGCCTTGAGAAGCATGAGCCTGAGTGTGTTTCATTACTGTTCAGATGGTATTTGGCCAAGCCAGCTACCCAGCTCGGTGATCACAGAAGCCCCATCCTTAAGTTAAATCGGCAAATATGGTAGATTTGAGCAGGTTCTGAAGCCAGACTAAGAAAAAGCAGGTGAGTTACATTCCAGCGGATGAGCTGACGCTGTGTGCGTTCTCCATGGTCAGTGCTTTGAATAACACAAGAAAAGCATGAGGCTGGTTTGCTGATTACCACAAATGTGCAAATGGCACCTCCAGTTGTCAAGCTACCAAACTGCAGCCTCACATAAGCATTTCCCTGAAGGACAGTGGATTATATCCCAATCCCTCTTCATTTATGCCTTCAATAGGGCATCATTATATGTGGTCAGTATTACTATTTAGTCT
The DNA here is from genome assembly GCA_004024925.1 of Scalopus aquaticus. NCBI lineage: Eukaryota > Metazoa > Chordata > Mammalia > Eulipotyphla > Talpidae > Scalopus > Scalopus aquaticus. Next base: position 125,507 of record PVIJ01002106.1, read on the forward strand.
ACTTTAAAGGATGGATGGCCAGCAGTTAATTCTGATTTATTAGAAGACAATATAAAAATAATTGGTAACAAGGAAGTCAAGGAAAAAGTTTGTGGGGGAACCTCAGAGGATGGGTGGGGATAAGGAGGTACTGCTATCCTGTGTGAATCTCATGCAAGCATTTACTGCAGTGAACACTGCCCATGATTGGGAGTTCAAGAGGGCTGCTCTCTGATGTAAGGCAACTTCTTACCACCGCTGCTCCTTTGCTGGTCTGATGGATGCATCAAGCGCAAGTGCATGTAACAGTCGCTGCAATATCAGATTGACACAGCCATTGCTGAGACGGACACTGAGTCCTTCCATGGTGACACGCCCAAGAGAATCAGCCAGGATCCCGGTGGGAGATTAATTACATTGCACACTTTACACTGGAAAATCAGCAGTTGTTCGTTGGAAATATTAGTGGTTCTGAACATGGGTTTTTCTTTCTTCTTTTCATTTCTTTAGCCGACTATCCTCTCAATGAACTAAAAGAATGTCTTACTCATTGCTGTGCTTTTACACAGCAGGGGGTATTTTGTAGGAAGAAAGAGCACTGGTTCATTCATTCTCTCCTTATCTCCGTATATTGGAGACATTTTAGATTGAGTGCTTTGGCCCTGCTACCTTTTCTCCCTGATCTTGACCTTAGCCATAAATAGATGAGTGTGATTATGATGCTAACAAGATTAAGACTGAGTCAGTCTCTCTCTGTCTACTTCCTCACCTTCCAAGTTCTACAGAATTTACAGCTGTTCACTCCGACTGTCTTTAGGGAGAGTTTAGCTGGTTAATAGTCTGATACCAGAGCAGATAAAAGATAAAATCAGCTGTAACTGCCATTTCTGGCTAATAAACTGAGTGGCCATTATAAACTATGGTTAATAAAATACTGATAGAGAGCAAAAATAAAATCCAGGATAAAATATTGATGCAAGTTCTGAAATTTAAATTACAACAGAGACACAAGTCAAATTATCTTTTAATTAATTTTAAAATATAAGTATTTAAATAAATGCAATTGACAAATAGGACTCAGATGCAAAAAAAAGACTCCAAGCACAAAAGGAAAACATTGACTCATCGGCGTCTGTCACTGTCAACAGAGGCTTATATCTCTGATGGTAATTAAACAAATTACTTCTCTCAATATTGGAATGAATATTTTATGTTATTTTTCCTATAGGAAATTAAAGCTTACTCAGTCTTGTGCCACAACAAATGTAGAATGATATGTACATTTTTTTTTTCCATAGTTACATCAAGAGTTTGGGGCGTCTTTTAAAACATGACATTCTTTTCAAGAAAATGAAGGAGGAGGGTCTAACTTCCCTCCAGGAGCTGCCTCGGGATTTCAGTGTTTGATGTCATTGGCTTTATATTCGCTAATCCATAAAACACTTTACAGTTTTTATTGGCGTTTTTAAAACAACAAATCTGGAAACAAAAAATGTTAATCATAGACTGATTTATGCTTGGGCTGAATTTAAAATCTCTACATTGTTTATCCCCTTTTAACAATTTGGTCAATCCCCCCAGTTCTCTGTATGAATTTTCCTTGAGGCATCCCCAGTTTATCTTCCTCGACTTTTCTCTCTTCCATCTCACCCACCTCATTGCAGCCGCCACACCCGACTAACTGGTCCTCCTGTTCATTTCTTCCATCCCAGGGACCATGTCTCCTGCCAGGAAACCACTGCTCAGAGGAACCCTAAACACCTCAGAGGCAGTACACATCTGCTCTTCATTCAAGACACAGCCAGTTCCACTATTGTATGCTAATTCAGTTATTCACTCTCTACCTTCCCAAATACCGAAGTCTGTAGCAGGATCACCACAGGGTTAGAGCTAATCTATTATCTGCATCTCTGTGATCTCAGAGTTTTCCTGCCTGGAGTGGAAATATCTTAGAACAGTGCACACTGGAGAAGAAAATAAATACATTATTTGCAAAATAATGCATTTTACACATTGATAGTATAATTTTATTCCTAGTATTAGATTTTACACAGCAGTACGTGTCTGAAGAACACCATATGTATTTCTATTTTACTAGTATATTTTTACAATTTTTGAGGATCGAGTCATTTTGTTGTGTAATAAATATTCTGAGGATGACTCCTTAGGTCGTAGAATGGTTCATGTGTTTTGAAAATGTCATTTTCTGATTTAAAATATCGTCTATCAATGTTTAAAATTTAAACCACTAAAAAGATAACTATAATGAAATTCCGAATTTAATCACAAAATATTGTTATACAGCTATAGTACTTGATATATAGTTCTAAACATGTGCATTTATATCTTTATCTTACTTTGTTATCCACATGTTTGTGTATGTTAACTTTATCTATAGTCATATGTACCTGTATATGTATATTTTAATCAACATAGAAAATAATATAGCTGGTCTTTCATATATTTTAATCATATAAATATATAGGGAGGAAACCCTTTTAATATTTATTTACATGTATCATCAGGACTTTAAAAGAGTTTTTTTGAGAATAGATATTTCCATTTAGCTCGCAGTTAGAAAAATCCTAATGACAAACATATAGTAAATGCTCAAAATATATTATCTAATACGTTGTTGTATTCTGATGACCATGATGCGCTTAGAATGTTTTTTTGTAATATTAAAGTATATCAAATTTCCCTAATCAAATTTCCCTAGGCAAAAATGATATTCTCATAATATGGGAAATCATTGGCATTTTCTCTAGTATTTCAAAAGAAGCTAAAAATATATTAAATAAAATGGTAATAGATAAACAAAAAACATGTAGATAGAAAACTTTATAGAAAAATGGGCCAAAGTCTCATGGTAACTCATAAAACAGCATATTCAAATGGCCAATAATTGTATGAAAAGTTACACAACTTTTTGACCAATGCAGAAGCACAAACTAAAAATACAATGCAAAACACTTTCACTGAGATCAGAATGAGCACGTGACAGGACACACCGCCAGCGTTAACAACAACACTGGAGCCTCCAGAACTCACAGCTAGTGAGGATGTAAATTGCTATAAACGCTTCTGAAAACTGTTCAGCCCTCTGTCCTAGAGCTGAAATTATCCCTAAGCTCATACCCAGCTTTCCTTAAGAGAAGTGTACACGCATGTTCAAAAGAGTCACATAAAAAATATTCATGGCAATTTCATACAAAACTGCCCCCAAATGAACATATCTAAAGGGCATCGATCATGATAAAAATGTGGGTGAGTTCAAGACCAATCAGCCTGCAGGAGCTCTGAAGAACACACGAGAATAGGAAGGAGCCTCACAGATGGCGCGAAGATGAACAGGGCACTTAACACACTGTGTGTTTCCATTTACATAAAGTTCATCAACAGACAAAATGAACCTGCAGAGTAGGCAATCGCCGTGCTGTCTGCACGAGGGGTAGAAATTAGCTATGTCACATGGGCGGGGCCTGGGCACTGGTGATGTTCTGCTGGTCCTGGTCCCTCTGGGTCATCTCTTGGCTAGAAATCACTAGGTTGAGCCCTTCCATTCGCACACATCTTTTTGTAAATATCTTATAATTCATTGCACACTTAAAAAATTTCATGTAGCCAAGTCTGAGAAGTGAAGAGGTGAATCAGACGAGGCTACAGTAGGGAAAAGCTGATCATTCTCATCTCAGTGGAGCATTGAGAGCCCCTTGTTCTGCACTGCATTTTTTAAAAAAATTATTTATTTATACATACAAGCTGGGGTACAGGCCAGAGGCGTGGGGCGGTGAGAGGGTTCACCAGAGACAGAGTGGGGAGCAGAACAGGCAGATCAGAAATACACTGCTGAGGGGAGCAGCGGGCGAGGCAGGAGAGGTCTGCTGCGCCACGCGCTGCCGACAGCTCCACAGCGCAGCGCTCAACAGCTGCGCCACCAGGGAGGTCCTGCACCGCACTTTTTATGCTCCTGCACCTGATTGGCTGTGCCGGCCTCCTCTCCAGTCTTCTTGAATGTGGGGCCGCAGAGACAAGCTCTGTTCTCCGTCACCTGACATTGTCATTAATGGAAAAAATACAGGCAGCATAGAAAGAAACACGAAAATCAACTCATGTTCAACGTTAAACAAATGCCATTAATATAGACTGATTTGATAGATTGATTTGTAAATGAATATGGAGTATGTCATAGTCAGGAGTGATGTGGATTTAATTATGAATATTAACATAGATGTGAACTATACTCTGGTAGAGAAAGCAATAAAATATTTTCTAGATGAAGATGCAAGCAGATTTCCATTATCTTTCTAAACTTACTGTGATACAGACTAGTGTGAAACATTCTTTAGGTTGAATTACCAAAATAGCACTCTCTCACCTATCTTGCTAAATTGTTAACAGGAGAAGTTAGAGAATGCAAATGAGTTTAAAAGCATGATTTTAGGCTCTATTTAGAAAACAACCATGAACGTTTTTCAGTTTATATTCCAACCCTGATGGCTTCGTGCCTCTGACAGCTCAGTAAAAAAATCGTCTTCATGAACTTCACACTCTGGGATTCTCTCGGTGTCATTCCACTCACGACGTCTGGATGGTTCTCCGCCTCTATTACTATTTAGGATAGCAAAGCTGTGGGAAGGAATTCCCACTGCTTTGCCCACCACGGAAATGACATGCTTATGTCCATGACAGGGACGCCTCGTATTTTTGTCCTGGCCAGTTTGACAGTTTATTTTATTTATTATTTTTTTAAAGATTTATTTATTTATGCATACAAGAACTGGGGTATAGGACAGAGGTTTGGGATGGAGTGAGAGGATTCCTCAGAGACAGAGTGGGGAGCAGAACAGGTGGGTCTACTGAGATACCCTGCTGAAGGGAGCAGCAGAGAGACAGGAGAGGTCTGCTGCGCCCTGTGGGAAGCTCCCGGGCCGGGGATCGAACTCGTGCTGCAGTGGCTACGGACAGCTTCATATTGCTGAGACCTAACCCCTGAGCCACCAGGGACGCCCCTGACAGTTTACTTTTAACATAGTTTTATATTTACATATGAGATAGTTATCAGTGTAAAAAATCAAATCTAATTCATATCTGAATTCAAACTGTAAAAGTTTCACTAGAAAATCAGTGGGATAGTTACACTATTTATAATGGATATATTTAGAGAGTGTAAGTATAGATGAAATGGCGTGATTTAAACAGAATATCTGAAGGAACACTGCAGGGCTTATTGTAAACTTAAAGGGAAAAAAGAGAAACATTTCAAGTAAAGTTTCAATTAATATTAAGTTTAATCACAAAGATGTGTGGGGAAAATGAAATACTTAAGTTTAATACTGATTCAACTGTATGCTAGTATTATAGAAATAAGTTACATAAAAGGAAGAATAATTTAGGCTATAAAATCAACAGTAAGATATTTTAATGTGCCACTAGTTGCTGATTTTAGTTACATTTATTTAGAAATTTATAATTTAAAAAACAAATGACAGTTGAATAGAAAAAATATGTAATGCTTAAACAACTATTAAAGTTTATAATCTGGATTCTTTGGGTGGGGGGATTGGACCATATGTGATAATATGATATAGGTTTGAAGTATAACTCCATTTGGAATAAAAAGTCTAATATATGGTGAAATAATTGAAGTAACTTATAAGAATGATTGTATTATTATATACTTAAACCTGAACTATGAAAATGACAAAATATGGGATGCAATGATTTTCCATTTGATATGAAGAATTATTTTATTGTTAGTAACACAATTAAGTAACAGTGTAATAGTACTTACTATGCTGCATACACACACACTAGTTTCAGAACACATAAAGGGTTAAATTAGAATATACTACATAGTTTTCAAGGAATGTACAACCTTTAAGTGGAAAAAATAACATGAATAGAACAAGACACAAATAATACTGTAAAATAAGTATCTGAAAAGCAATGTGGTAAGAATGCAAAGCATTCAAAATACCTTGAAACGTAATCTGACAGTTTCTTACAAAGCTAAACACATACCTCTCAGATGATCCAGCCCTCATCCTCTTAGGTGTTTACCCAAAAGAGTTGAAAATTTATATTCACATGAATTTTAGCACACACATTTAATAATAATAGCCAAAATTTGGAAGCAACCAAAATGTCCTTTAATTGGTGAGGAGATAAATAGATAACGGTACATATAAACATGGAATATTATTCAGCACTAAATAGAAATGAATTATCAAGTCATGAGAAGACATGAGGGAAGCTTAAGGACCTGCTATTAAGTGAAAGAAACCAATCTGAAAAGTCCATGCACTGGGTGATTCCAGCTACATGACATTCAGGAAGAAGCGCAACTATGGAAATAAAAGTGTGAGTGGTGCCAGCTGTTGGGGGGTTGGGAAGGAATGACTCAGCAGAGTGCAGAGAATGCTTAAGGCGGTGAAAGAAGCCTGCATGACACCACCATGGTGTGGGTTCATAGTCAAACATTTGTCCCAACCCCTTAAAATGCACACCACCAAATTGTGAACAGTAACGTAAGCTATGAACTTTGCATGATAAATTGTGACTGTAGACTCTGGTTGTAACTTCTGTGCCATTCTTGTGGGAGATTTTAAGTTAGCTCAAAAAGTGGAAAAGACTTGAAAATCAGGGCCTCCCTGGTGCAGGGAGTTAAGTCTCAGCACTATGAAGCTATCTGAAGCCACTGCAGCACGAGTTCAATCCCCAGCCTGGGAGCTTCCCACAGGGTGCAGCAGACCTCTCCGGTCTCCCTGCTGCTCCCTTCAGCAATTTCAGTGGATCTGCCTGTTCTGCTCCCCACTCTGTCTGGTGACTCCTCTCATCACCCCACACCTCTGGCTTACACCCTAGCTTTTGTATACATAAGTAATTAATCTTTTTTAAAAAGTGGAAAGGACTTGAAAATCAAATGTTTAATACAATGAGCACTAGTGGAGCATGTTAAGGAGTAGAAAAAATGAGCTGAGATAATTTTTTTAACTATGAGAAAAAAGGAAAAAGAAGAAAACGAAAAGGAGGGAGGGAGGAAAAACAAAATTTGTCACTTGTATCAGTAAAAATATTTGAATGATAGTCATCACCTAGGAATATATGCAGTGTAGCGAGGTTTAGAGTCAGTCCTCTATTGGATTTGGTTGGATAAGCAGAAAAATAGTTTAATGTACTGAACTGTACATATCTAATTTAATCTTCTAACTTTCTAAGGAAGAATTTCTTTTGAAGCAAAACATTTGGGATGAAATGTGTGACTTTAAACACCAGCGTGTAGAAGAGAGGAGGCTCTTTTTGATAGTATAAAGGGATGTTGTAAAAGCCTGTGGAACTTCTGATAGCTTCCTTTGCTGTTCCATGTGGCTCTTCTTTAGCTATTTTCCAGGTGCCTTTTACCTGCTCAGATATCAAATTATCTAATATCTGCCCTCTTCTGAAAGATCTCTAGAGGTGTTCTTCAGAGGTTTGATTTGATTTTTCCTTCATTTGCAATTGGTATTAATCTTATTTTATAAACAAATGTGCCAAGTATGGTGTATCTTCAGAGAGGGTCTCTTCTAAGTTTCTCTCCAGGCAAACATGTCTTGAATTCTTGTGAGTCTACTTAGTAGAGAGAAGAAAAACAACACTTTTCTACCTTTGAGTAAGAAATTGAGAAGAGACTGTACGTAGAGTCTCTAAACATGTGAAAGAGATTCGAGTATGAGTTAAGGTGGGAAATGGAGAATTCAATCACTAAAAATTCCTTAAGGAACAGGTTACATGGGGAAGTCATTTAATTTATAGGAAGCATGCAATTTTTCATTTGTGTTTAAGAAGAAAATAGCATAACTTTTTTACTATTTTTCTCATCCATTTACTTGATATTTTTTTTAAGATTTATTTAATTATGCATTCAAGAACTGGGGTATAGGCCAGAGGTGTGTGTGTGGCGGGGGAGAGGACTCACCAGAGACAGAGTGGGGAGCAGAACAGGTGGAACTACTGAAATCCACTGCTGAGGGGAGCAGCGGGGAGACAGGAGAGGTCTGCTGCGCCCTGTGGGAAGCTCCCTGGCTGGGTATTGAACTCAGGCCACAGTGGCTTCAGATAGCTTCATAGTGCTGAGACTTAACCCCTTACGCCACCAGGGAGACCCTTGATTTTTAAAATAAATTTAATGTTTTGGTGTCATAGAATAGAAACACCACAGAAATATATATGTACATATTGAGGATTCATCTTTAAAATGTTTTCTTTTTGTGTGAACAGTTAAAATATTGACGACCTGTTTCTAACCTGCCTTAAATACACCAGTAACTTTCCTTATGTGGTTCCAATGTCCCATTCACTGCCTGCCCAGGGTGAGATAACTGGTAATTAATTTATCATTCATTCATCATGATTTTCCTGTAGTTGAAAGTTTCCCACAACCAATTAACATAATCCTATTTGAAGGGGATTATTCAAACTCTTTCTGCAGACATATTTTGTTTGGAATATCCTGTGTTTTGCTAACCCACTCAGAGAGTATATTTTAAAAGACATATAAACTTGATGAATTCTTCAAACTAACTGCCCAATAATCACATAGGGGTCTTTTAGACAATGCTACAAACTTGCAGAGATGATGTGTGTAGGGTAGGCAGGAGAGCGCTCAGGCTTTCCCACCCTCCCCTTGGGGATGGGCCTCTGCAGGCCTATGCACCGTGTGCTAACGGTGCTGCCTGGGCGTGTGGGGGAGCATGGCATAGCGTAGAGTAGCACAGCGTGGGGGGTATGGCTTAGCGTAGCGTAAGGTGTGTTAGTAAAGTAGTCATAGAGTAGTCCTGGTGTGGTGTGGTGTGTGGATGTGCAAAGCAGACTCAGAGAGCACACAGCAGAAGCAGCAGCAGCAGAGAGTCCCGAGAAGCTGAAGATTTGCCAGGGGCTAAGAGTTTGGCCCTCCTGCCCCCTGGCCACCTTGCCTGCCTTGTATATGGGCGCCTCGCTGCAAAGGATGATTAAAAGCCTGTGAAAACCACAGAGGGCTCCAAAATTCGTCCTTTGCTCATCTACCCTATTATAGGGAACCTGAACTGGTGCCAGGCTGGCACAGTAGGCTGGCACTACAGTGTGGAATTGAATGTCATCTACTTAAACCTTGCCTGAAGGAATACTTGGAAGACTGAACAAATTGATCATACCTCACATTTTCCAACCTTTCAAATCATACTATATCCATATACCAAAAATCTCACTGAGCACTTTTATGAGCCTTCTTTGTCCTGCCCTGAGCTTACAAAAACACTAATAATTCACAAGATGCTAACAGGAATAGAATGCTGTTTCACCCTGATGGCATGAAGTCAGAACTGTGCTTGGCATGAAAACTACAGTGGGAAGTAAGCATATTCTGTACTTTGTTTAACACTTTAAAAAGATAATTTGAAATTAGTCCTGATCTGTACATAGCTCAGTATTTTAATTGTAAGTAGAGACTTAAGAGACTTTTTTTTTTTTTTATACATACAAGCTGGGGTACAGGCCAGAGGCGTGGGGCGGCGAGAGGGTTCACCAGAGACAGAGTGTGGAGCAGAACAGGCAGATCAGAAATACACTGCTGAGGGGAGCAGCGGGCGAGGCAGGAGAGGTCTGCTGCACCATGTGGGAATCTCCCCGGCCGGGCGTCGAACTCGCGTCGCCGCTGCCAACAGCTCCACAGCGCAGCGCTCAACCACTGCGCCACTTTAAGAGACTTTAATTGTAAGTTGAGACTAAAGCCATTGTAAAAACAATATCAAAATAGTAGGTTATTTTACTTTCATGTTCCTTTCTCACTGTGCCTTAAGGATTATTTTGAAGACTGAGTTTGCAATTTTACCATAAGAAATAATGTATTTCTTGAAGATGATCATTGCATTGCAATTATGGAAAAGACCTTTTTGATGATGTGTAATGTAAAGTGTCAAACTTAGGTGGCTGAACTCTAGTTTAAAATGTCCGTGGCAAATGGTAGCCTGTCTTTTCAGTAAAGACAATTTCTTTCTCCAAAAACAGAGAATTCTTATCAAATTTAAGTTATTGGGATGTCTCTGTGTACAGTGGTTAAAAACAGTGAGATGATATTATATACATGAAACCATGGCAACCCCGAAACTTGAGATAATGGGGCAATTAAATACCAATTTTCATTGTTTGGTTTCTCTTTAATGTGGTGTATATTGTACTGTTATAACATAGCCAATCTTAATGAACTATAATATACTTTCAATATTGCCATGCATTAAAAATGTCTACACAATGTCCACATTTGATTTTAAAGTAAATAGGCAAAATAAGAAATAAGAGATATAATAAAAATGAACATTCATGTTTAGTATTAAAAAAAGAGAGAGTAACAGAACCAATAGAATATTTGGAATACCATAAATACTTAACTATTTAAAATGAGGTCCAAAAAGACAAACTGAACTTTTTGCAGTTATTCTACATTCCCGATAAAATTGTAGACTGACTAATAATATCCTACCAAGATATGAACGAATAACTAACCAAAGGGAAAGACTCAATGTGTGTGCTAAAATGTGGTTAAACAGCTCGATTTATTGCCAGAACATAAAAAGATTCTTTCAGTGAAGAAAAATTCCACTCTACAAAAAGAAATAATTTTAAATAAAATTTTAAAGCATAGTTTTAGGTTTACAGAAAATTTATAAAGAAAGTACCAAGAGCACCTCTCTCCCCCATGCCCAGTTTTCCTGCTAATATCTTACATTATATATTCTAATGATTCTGATAACATCAGTGTCTGATAAACACCATGGGTCATATTAAATTGACAGCAACATAAAAAGCAACTACTCCAGAAATAACCTTATGATTGACGCTCCCTTACACTGTCTGGAATCCTTGGCATATATAATATTAGCCAAATATTATATATTTGTCACTCTGAACCAGTTCTGATGCATTACTTTTTTAACTAGAATGCACACTTTATTTGCATTTCCTCAGCTTTTACTCCTTTTCCTATTCTGACCTCCCATCCAGGATACCACATTCCATTTTGTAATTATATCTCCTTAACCTTTTCTTGACAATGTGAGACTCCCCAAATGTTTATATTTTCTGATCTTGACTATAGTGTGGAATACTAGTTAATTATTATGCAGTCCATCCCCATCATGAGATGTTTTATTCATAACGTCATGGCATTATGGGATGGGCATGGGGAGTTTCTTCCTTCTCAAGACAAGGGGGGGTGTGCTGGATGGTATAAGGGGGGTCAATCATAGGATTATTTCTGGAGTAGTTGCTTTCTTTGTTATCAATTTACAATGACCCACGGTTTTCATCAGACACTGATATTATCAGAATCCTTGGAATAGGAGAAGTATTTCACTAAACATTATGCTGTTCATCGCCATGGTCCTGAGGAATATAGTACATGACTTCTAAGACAGGGCTCATGTCATTATTCTTGGCTCAGTCTCGACCACATTAATATTTCAGGCTTAAATTATCATCATCACAAACTACCTACTTTCTTTGCAAAATGCTAAAATTACAGTGTTTGGTAGAAATCTTTCAAAGTACTACTTTGCTTTATTTTGTAAATTATAAAGCATTTAACAACAAAAAAATTCTTTTATCTGTGACTGTTCAGAGACCCTTAAGTAATGTATCCTAATCTCTTCACTCACATCAATGTATTATATAGGTTACCTGTTAATTAAAGGGAAATGATGGTCCTTGAGTTGCAATTATGAAAATTAAATGTGCTATTCTATAAGTGAAGAAATTGTTACGGTGCCTCTAATTCACACATACACTTTATAATGTCAGATGTAAATTTTCTAGTTTCCCAAGGGATATCATTTCATGTGCCTTCCATTAATGTTATCAGGAGTTGGGTTACAAGACTTTGGCTTCATGCTCTAAAAAGGCATTTTCAATTAAGATTTTGCAGTCTGATATTAAGGATATACTTTTGACATAGAATTAATCATGATCATTAACCTAATGGTTTCTTCCCCAGATCAAGATAGTCATGTAGAATATTATTCTATTTTGTATACACAGTTATAAGAAACTTCAGTAGCCTTCACAAACTAGGAATGGAAAACCTATGAGTGATGATACTGAACCCATGTAGACACTCAAGGCCGTAGGGCGCTCCGTATAAACTCTTTGGAAATGCAATGGAGAGTTATTGTTGACTATGGCATTATTTTTGGTTGATTATTAATGTGTTTTTTCTGATCACAGCTTCAAGAACCTTATAAGTTTATGTTCCAATAATTTCAATGATTAGGGTAAAATAAACTCTTGTTTTGAAGGACACTAAACAAAATTGTATAAAAGTCAAGAGAACTTGGCTTCTTACAATAAAGCAGGTAAAACAGTTTATTGTCTTGCATTTGAAGGCTCTTTATTGTCTTGTGTTTGAGAGTCAGTTTCACCATCTCTGCATTGCCATGAAATCCACTGAAGATAAATATTACTAAAGATCTATTTCATCAGGCTTTTTGTCACACAAAATGCATTCTTCACATGGAATTATAATCTTGACTGAATATGCATAGAGTCGGCTTTTCAAAAGAAACTTTCTGCAATAATAAAAATAAAGTACACTTGTGCAATTTAGTCTGGGCTTCCTTTCATTCATCTTTTCAGGACTGTAGTATCTCATTCAATTCGTTTCAAATGGTCTTTTGCTATAATTGGTGTAACAGGTGTAACCAAACAAAAAGTATTCAATTTTTCTACAATTGTTCCATGTATTTTGAACCTACTAAGTAGTGACATGTAGCTTCATAATCTCTTAAACAGCTGCATTCTCTCGACCCTAATCAGTGATTAATATGAAGGTAAAACACATGATGTTCAAAACATCCTTTAAATGAAAGAAGTCACTCACTATTGGCATCTAAGCAGGTAACAGTCACCCATTCTCCGTGAACAAAACCCTTAAAGGTCCAAAATGTTTCTTTTGGAAATTTTTTTTTCTTGTTCAAATTACATTCACCTTCACCTGATGATTCCCAAATTTGATGGCCTAAGAGAGACTTCTGAGAAGATTACAAATAACAATTTACAAGCTCACTTAGACCAAGTAAGTCAGAAGTTCAATAGTTACACCATATAATGTTAAAATAATAAACTGGGGCCTCCCTGGTGGCGCAGCTGTTGAGCGCTGCGCTGTGGAGCTGTCGGCAGCCGCGATGCGTGTTTGATGACCGGCCGGGGAGAGTCCCACATGGTGCGGCAGACCTCTCCTGCCTCGCCCGCTGCTCCCCTCAGCAGCGTATTTCTGTCCCTCTGCCTGTTCTGCTCCCCACTCTGTCTCTGGTGAACCCTCTCACCACCCCACGTGGCGCAGCAGACCTCTCCTGCCTCGCCCGTTGCTCCCCTCAGTAGTGTATTTCTGATCTGCTTGTTCTGCTCCCCACTCTGTCTCTGGTGAACCCTCTCACCGCCCCACGCCTCTGGCCTGTACCACAGCTTGTACGTATAAATAAATAAATCTTTAAAAATAATAATAATAAACTGGCTTTGCCAAATTTTGTAAAATTTAGAAATTTTATTTCATAGTGTCTTGCACAATAACATAATTACCAGCACAGCATGAAGAAAAATACATTTTTCTTGAAACGAATTGTACATGCATGTGGCAATATTATGAAGTGAATTAATACATACGTAGTTATTGCAATGCTCTAATCCAAGTCCTATTTTTCTTATACCACGATTTCAGCTCAAAATAATAGTCTTGTGTCTTTCCCAGGATTTCTGCACATTATTAACTCCTTAATGCCTCAAGGTCGCTGACTGTTAGTGTCCAAAGAACTCAGTCTCATTTTCATTCTATGCTGGCACAATTCTGCTCTCTTCGACCTACAGAAAACACACATAAAAATCAATCTATTTGTTCCTTAGCAGTTTCGATATAATCCAGTAAACAGACTTAGATAAGGGAGACTTTTATTTCATAATTGTGCTCATATATAAATCAAATTTTACTGAAGTTTTGGTAAGTGGAGGGCTGGATGCTACAGCTTTCCAAATAGCATGGAACTGGGAACAGAGCATGCTGAGGTCAAAAGTTGTCAGGGATTCCTTTCCGCCATGTTTAGGCCTAAATGTCCTACCGCATTGCCTGGTGATATCGCCTCTCTCCTCTTCTCCCGCCTCACTGATGTGGCAACTTACCCCTTATTTCTCTCCCATTGCCTTCTATATCACATGCCCATGTGACCTCATCTTGGAACCAGAGGTGGGTAAACACTAGCCCTGGGACCCCAAACAGCTCAGCAACTCTTTTGTTTGTCATTGTTTCAAACCCGCTTAAAAAATAGCCACACCTATTCATTCAGGTACAGCACACGACTACTTCTGTTCCAAAAATGCACTTAAATGGCTGCAACAGAGACTATGTGGATAACACAACTAAATATTGACTCTGGCCCTTTACACAAAAAGTTTGCCGATTCCTCGGGAAGGGACTTCCAGAGAGTCTGCTAAACAGACTCTCCACTCCTTAACAAGACGTATGGGCCAGATGTTGTTCTAATTATTTTCCCACCCATTTCACTTTCTCTCTAGGGAAGTGTTTGCAATTCCTGAAAGCAGCATCTGTCCTCCCAATTCTCCCTCCATGTGTCTTGCGGAGTAGGGCAAAATACGAAAACTGCATTTTAAGCATCAGGTACTTTCTGCAGGCTGTCCTCTGAGGGTGATCGCACCACATGCTGAATAGTCCCTAATTATGTTGGCAGCTTTCTTATTTTGCATCGCAAACGTAATATAAATAAACCCAGTATGGGCGAATTACTTATTCTCTTCTCTGAGAATTGTTGATGTTAGTGTTCCTTAGACATCCTGTCTTCTTCATCACTAATCCTGACTCTAGGAGTTTGGTCTCTAATTCTTTACAATCTTCTATGGGGTTCTGACTTAAAGGGGCCATCATAATAAGTTTAATGCCTCATTTCCAGCACTGGGCAATACTTACTCCTTTCTCCAACTCAGTGCTCAACCGGAACTTCACTTCTACTGGAGGGAGACGAGAGATATACTCAAAAGTCCCACTTGCAAATACTGCTGTCTGTCTCTGGCCATTGTCTGGATGCATAAGATTTTTATGGTCCCATCAGGAAACCCAGTTTTCCACACCCAATCTCTTCAGTCACAGCTGAGTTTCCTCTTACACCCAGACACTAGGTCCAGTGGAGTTCAGATTTTGAATAAATGAAGGAGACTCAGTATCCGTGGCTCAAACTACTCCCATCAGGACTCCCTCTGGACTGAGAGGGCAGGCAGCCTTCTCACCTCCATCTTTTCCTCACCATCACATCCCGCTTGTGTGTTTTTGAAATTCCTAAGTTAGAAAAGAGGAATCCTGGGCCTCCCTGGTGGCGCAGCGGTTGAGCGCCGCGCTGTGGAGCTGTCGGCAGCAGCGATGCGAGTTCGCCGCCTGGCGGGGGAGAATCCCACATAGTGGGGCAGACCTCTCCTGCCTCGCCCGCTGCTCCCCTCAGCAGTGTATTTCTGATCTGCCTGTTCTGCTCCCCACTCTGTCTCTGGTGAACCTGCTCACCGCCCATGCCTCTGGCCTGTACCCCAGCTTGTATGCAAAAATAAATAAAGCTTTTTTTTTAAAAAAGAGGAATCCTACCACCCTGACCTCTAGAGAGAGGAGCGGGGACTAGTATTGCATTCAATTATCAGTGACTGACGTCAATCACGTCTAAATATTGAAGCCTCCATAAAGCTCTGAAAGGACAGGATACGGAAAACCTCCATATGGATGAACATGTAGAGGAGTTAAGAGAAACACCCCTGGAGAAGACTCCTTTCCCCCCATAACTCGCCTTAAGCATCTCTTTCATCTGGATGTCCCTGAATTATATTTTATAATAAACCAGTGACCTAGTAATTAAAATAAAGAAAATAATACTACTATTAAGGTATCTGAAGAAGTCAATAAAAATATTTTCCTAACTACCTTTGTGTTGATCCTTTCTTTTATACAAGAATGATCTGAGCATTATCAAGCCAATGTCCCTTAGTGCTAGAATTGATTAATCCATATTTTCAGAGTTGCTTGTCAACAAGGAAGCGAGTGGGCCATGAAAACAATATGCACAATCTAAATTTCTCCATTACCTAAAAGGGAATTCATATTCTCAGCCTCATCCTTGTGTTCAACAGCAGCTTCAAAACTAACAGGTGGTTTGTAGATGTCTCGCTGACTCAGCATTTCCTTCTCATCTATAGTCATGGTTTTTTGAGGGTCTGTGCAGTTAGAGCTTGAAATCATGAGTCACAGCCTTATTTCAGAAAGAATCTTATTTCAATCCATTGGTGAATATTGAAGTCTGAATTGATAAAATTTAAAGGGCATGGTGGAGCACAGCATTGCTTTAAAATACAGAGCATTTTGGGCTCAGTGCTCCGTGGAGAGTCACACCAAAAACTTCTACAAGATTTACCAGTCTACACTTTTATGAATACAAAAAGCACTTTTACAATTGATTTTTTAGCTGTAGGAAAACTGTCAATATGTACTCTTTTCCTTTTCCAAAAAAGTACAACGTGTTACTAGTTAATTTATTTAATTATTAAGGACTAAGAAATCATATTTTTGTATGTAAATATACATGCAGTAATATATCCATTTGTTAATTTTTTATTTTAATAAATATCTAGAGACTTTCTCTATTACATTGAATTGGAAATAGTTAACCTGAATAAGCAAGTAAGAATTACTATGTTCAAGTACATTTCGGAAAATAACTTAATTGGTAAAGATTTAGTGGTCTAAATTTGTTTGATAAGAACCCATTATTACATCAAAAAGTTCTATTGTGTTATAAGTATTATTTGAGACGTAAAATATGGACATTTTAATATCCAAGCCATTGCCTTTTATCGGATATGTGGTTTATGATGCCATGCAATTATGATTTTTTTTTATCTAGTATGTATTTAGCTAGCAATTTCTTATGTAAGATTTACAGTCTATTTAGGAAAGGAACTAAAAGGCCTCAGCTTCTGCACAGTGTAAATTCAGCACGCGCAAACATCTGTATGAAAAGCTATCAAACACCAGTCAGCTCATTAGATAAGAATTTTCAAAATGCAATATCTCTTCCTCTGATGGTAGATGGACATTGACAGATGAATTTGACAAAATCATTTCCAACTCACTGAAAGAAAGAAATTTTCCTACGGATCTGTACCAGACACAGCAAATAGAAATAGCACAAAACACGTTAACAGTCTTGAAAGTCAAAACAATGCCCAGATATGCATATATGACTGCCCTTTTATACTAAGCTTCCTGAGGCATTATCCTCTCCTGCTCTTAGAATATCTGCTTCTTTAGTCCAGACATGACAACTGCTCTGTTACCTGCAGACTTCCTTTAAGAGTCTTGACTAGTCCATCACAGGGGTTATTCACGGCCAATAAAGCTGCATGCATAAAGAGAGAACTACCTATCCAACCCTAATGGAACATCAGAGCTAAGAGCTTCTGGCAATGCCTACGATCTTGAAAATAAGATGTTAAGATCTCTGCCACAAGAAATATGTAAAGTGCCCACCTTCTATCCATCAAGATGAACAAAAGCCATAATATTAATCTAGAATATGTTTTTCAAGATCACTTGAGGTTATCACTGGTTGGAATTTGCTATTCAGTAACACGTTTCCAGCCTTGGCTTTGTCATTCAGGCACATATTTGAAATGCATTAAAAGGTAAATAAATGCATAAAAGCCCTTTATAGAGCTTCATGCCAGGTCCAATCTACGCCACCATAAGCAGCCGCGTCTACGCATTCACAGCAAGGGTCCAAATTCAGATATAGGCCTCCCCTCTCTGCCCCCCAATTCATTGTGTCGTCTCAGCCTTCTCACAGAGCAACTAAAAATTCAACCTACAGACAGAACCCTTGCTTTGTTTCTCTTTGTATTCCCTGTACCTGCCCCTTGAACATTAGTAAATATTTATTTGTAACAGTAATTAAATTACAAATATTGTAATTGTAATAAAAATTGAAACAGGAGTCAGTTTTTAATTGGGGTAAAATATTAAGCACAAACATTTTTCATGTTTTGCTCAACAAAATTCAAATAATTTACAATCTGGATCAGAGTATCTATAAACAATTATATCAAAATCTTTTCACTCAGCTATGGTTTTGAATGATATATACATCACTTTATTGCAGACTGTTTAATCTATCTTTTTATATCTATTAAAATAATGGAAAAATATTAGATGTGATGTAATATGCTCCCATGTATATGACTCAATATTTTTCAATCAGGAATAAAAATGTTCATATGTAGAATAAAGACATTTTCTAGAACAGTGTTGTCTGATAGGACTTTTGCAATTATGGAATGTTTATAAATGCTCACAAATCAATGCTTTTTAATAGAGTAAAAGTGGCAACGTGTGGTTATTAAACACTTGAAATATAGTTCAGGCAAATAAATAAATTTTTTAAATTCATACCATTTTAATTAATATTAAATAGAATTGTATCTAGCCTTATAAATCTACTGGCTACGCCAGTAGAGAGTCCATGTCTAGAAAGTCAGATAGGATACAAAATGATTCCAACCATTTAACATTTGGTAATTGACAAAATGTAACTAAGACATTGAAAACTGAAGTCATAGAGAAAACGAACTGAGAAAAAATAATTATAAAATAGATTAAAAAGAAAAGAAAATTCATCATTGATTTAATACCAGAAATATATTTATTAGTTTAATTATTTAGCAGGACAATTGGGTTTCTTATTAGCTGTCTGGAAATCATCAGCTGCCCACTGTTCTGTAATAAATATGAAAAACACCAAAATAATTGAAAATAATTAATCATTTGAAATAGATATCTCAAAAGAAGAGAAAATGTTGGCCATTGTGAAAGCAAAACTACATAAATAAATGATTTCCATCATCTAAACAAGGTCATAATCATTAACTCAGGATATTATTAGGTCTTAATCTCAGGGATTAATTTAGTGGAATTTATAAAACCTCTGGCTCACACAAAATCCCCTATATATCTTTCAGTTAGACTTGTTTAAATTTAAACAAACAGTAACAATTAAGACTTAAAAGTATAATTTATTTGCAAATGCAGGTCATAGTTGATCACTATAAAGTTGCGAATTAGCAAGATGAATTCTTAGAGGGAGAAAATTCAATTCAAGAAATAAATTTCCACCCCCAAGTGACAGCATTGCTTTTAAAGGTTAGGGGAAGTGATGCCTTCATCTGATGTCTGTGAAGAACACACCCAAAGTAAAACACTAATTGAAATATCTAATTCCCAGTTCAGGCACTGAAAAAAAAATCATAAAATCTTTTTTTTTTTTTTTACAGATTTATTTATTTATACATACAAGCTGGGGTACAGGCCAGAGGCGTGGGGCGGTGAGAGGGTTCACCAGAGACAGAGTGGGGAGCAGAACAGGCAGATCAGAAACACACTGCTGAGGGGAGCAGCGGGCGAGGCAGGAGAGGTCTGCCGTGCCATGTGGGAAGCTCCCTGCTGGGCGTCGAACTCGCTGCCAACAGCTCCACAGCACAGCGCTCAACAGCTGCGCCACCAGGGAAGCCCAAAATCATAAAATCTTTAATGCTGCTCCCTACAAACCTGCCCTGGTAACCTATTACCTTCGGGTCCAGGCCAGCTATGTCTGTGTCCTCTGTTTGTGTACGCTCTGCAAACTAAGGATGATCTTTTAAATGTTTCAAATTGTTTAAAATAAATCAAAAATTAAAAATAAAGGACAACTTTCATGACGTTAAATGAATGTAAATGTTTAGTTTTTATGACTTTTAATGAAATTTTATACGAATGAAGCTGTGCTCACTGGTTTACATGGTGTCAATGACTATTCTCATGCTGCAAAGACAAAAACACGGTGGCCAAACCACATCGACTATGAAGTCCAAACTACTTACTGCTTTAGAAAAACTGCAGACCCCAGCTCTAAAGGAATCCTGTGCTCCATTTCAGGCAAGCACCTGGCAGAAGGCATATCTGGAAAGTTTACAGAATTGCAATGACTGTGGTTATTCAGGCTTGTATATTTGACCAATATTATCCCTGAAATTAATGCAGTGACTCCTCACTTACGAACAAAAGGAAAAGAAAATGGTCTTTATTGTTGCCAAAGACAAAACTTGAACTTATCAAAGGAAACTTACATCATAATCACCATATATCTGATCGCCAGTATTTAAGAAATTTTGTGACCAGAGTGGTGATATTAATCATGGTGATTTTTAAATGTTTTATCATAGAATGTGTAAATTCATGAATATGTGGGAGATAACTAAGTGCTAGTGTTTTCCAAATTAACAATGAACAATGTTACAAAATCATGCATGAGCAGAATATCCATTCGAAATGCAAGAGAGATCAATAGATTTTAATACAACCGAGTGCAAAATGAGGATTTCCAGTTTCAAATTGTAACTACTAAGATATAACCACTTGTGGGTTTGGGTGTAATATTACAGAAATATGTGCATTATAATCTGAAAAGTCAGTTACTTACTTTCTAATAACTAAATATTTGAGTGTGGTTAGATTTTATCCATATATTTCTAAAAATAAAGTATTGCAACAAATTAAATGGAGAAACACAATAATGTCTTTATTAAATAAGACATTAAGAACATTTGTGAAAATGTTGAATAATTGATATTCTTGTGATTTTTTTCTTTTAATAATGGTGATACAGTGGGATGTATATCATCTGTGTCTATTTTTATTTTTTCATATGCTATTTTATCTCATTGTTTCTACTGGTATTTTTTCATATTCCTGAAAACATAAATTGTTTTTTTTCCATGTACTTTTATTTTGTGTTTTTATCTTGATCTTTTATATGAACAGTTTTTCTCCAACATATACTGAGACTTGAAATGCTATTCATTTACAAGTGGGAATTCAAAATTTTGATTTGAGTGTCTCAATTGCTTTGGTAATATGTCTCTACTGGTTTAGAATAGGCTGGGTCACTTGGTTTCGATGCATCCATGTCCGTTTCTGGAGGTCAGTCTCCTTGCATCCCCGGGGTCTGCTGGAGAACAGGACTGAGAACCCCAACACTTGTTCCACAAGAGTTGATGCCATCTCTGCCTTTTGTGGCTCAGCTCTGTCTTATATCCCTTCGTTGATAGAAGCACCTGCCCTCAATGTAAATTAACATTCCTGTCTTTTGTTGTAGTGGGAACAGGGTGAGCAGAGATGATGATGGAGCCAAGGATTTACTAACTTTAAAATTCCTCTTTATTTTAGGTACCTTCTTCATACCTCCTTCCTGAGCTACCTGGGGCCACTAACAAGTCTGGGGGATGCTAAGTCAAAATTAGTCTGTTTCAATGTTCTGCTCACAAGAAATGTTGGCTCCTTTTCTGTATTACTGCCCAAAGTTTATTTATTTTTTGTCACTTGTTTAATGACTCTGCATTTTCATTTTCTGAGCCGACCACTCAGCATAACATAATACTTGAAATAAAATCCAGGTCTTCCATCCACAGACCTTTCTTAAAAAGTGGAGTAAATAGAGCTATAGAGCTCGATCCTTACAGGACAGGTAAGTATCTGCCACTTCTCCCCAGGGCTAATTCCTTCATAGCAACATTCTTTCCCACTAAGAAGTCAGAATGTGAAGTATCAAAATTTTCCATGACAACAGAGAAAATTTGATTATGAATACAGTGAGAGAGCAGTAAATATATTTATGAGCTTCATTATATGACAATAAATTAAGAATAATTTCCTTGGGCGATTTTTTGCCTCTGGGCTATTCGTAGTCTAGTGTTTCACATAAGCATGGATTTATGGGGACATTTTAATTAATCTAAATCCTGCCTCTCCTGTGGCTTCATTATGAGAGAAAAGTAATTTTCCATTAACAGTGTATTTCAATGCTTACCACTGATTTTTACAAAGTAGAAACTTTCTCTGCTTTCATGTTCTTCTATGGTAATGCCAAAGAGGGTAAGTGTGAAATGTAATGGTTCCTATTACTGAAAGGCTTATTAAAATAATCTGAAATTTATCAATAATTTATTTACATAAAAATGAAGGTTCTTTTATTTCTTTGGCTATTCAGGGAAAACAGAAAGAATTTGAAAGTATAGGTAGCAAATGACTCTAAACAATATAAACCTTTTTGACTGGAAACTACTATTTCTTTCCCAAATTACCAGAGTTTGTCCTAGAAGGGGTTGTTGGAAAGGATTTTGTTGCTGAACTTGACCTGAGCGCTGGGATGGCTGGCATCTCCAGTTGACTAAATATTGATAGATTATCAGGGATTTATTCTTCCTCCAGAGATCTGAGCACAATACAGACAGACATATGTGAAGGGAGAGTCGTGACTTTTTCTCATTCTAAAAAACAATCATATTTTATCCTGCTGTCCAATATCATTCAAGAATGTGTGAAAGGAAAATAATGTAGTTGATTGAAAGGAAATAGATAGAGGCAACATAGTCAAAGCTAGAACCAAAAAAGGAAAGTAAAATTTGAAATTCAACTCTTGTAAATGCAGAGTGAATATGGAGAGTCCTGTCAGTTTCCAGAGGGAGAGAGAGAGAGAGGGAGAGAGAGAATATATACTAAATATATAAATTCTAAATTTATCAAGAGTTTATATATTGGGCCTCCCTGGTGGCACGGTGGTTAGGTGCGGCCATGTGGAGCTGTCGGCAGCAGCAATGCGAGTTCGAAACCCGACCCGGGAGATTCCCACCTGGTGTGGCAGACCTCTCCTGCCTCGCCCGCTGCTCCCCTCAGCAGTGTATTTCAGTGGATCCACCTGTTCTGTTCCCCACTCTGTCTCTGGTGATCCCTCTCACCGCCCCCACGCCTCTGGCCTGTACCCCAGCTTGTATGCATAAATAAATAAATCTTTAAATAAAAAAAAGAGTATATATTATAGAAGACGAAGGAAGACGAGGAGAAAGAGAGGAGGGGTGGGGGAGGGGAAGAGGAAGGAGAGGAGGGAGATTGCCAGTAGCTCATTTGCTCACACCATTTGCTACAGCATCAGTGAAGTACAGGAGTGATTTGCCAAGCATCACATTTGAAAAAAAAAATTATAAATCATTAGCTTTTCAAATGTTATAATATTATCTAAAGTTTGTCACTGAATCACATCATTTTGTATATTTTCTATCTTTTTGATGAAAGGAATTTTAAGGGCACTAAATTGTGCACTGCTTTGTAAGGCGCATGCATCCCCAAAGCTGCAACGCTCAAACTTACAGTGGGAGAACCACTTCTCCAGTTCCACCTGCTATGGCTTTTCTTTTGTACAACAGCAGACCCTCTCCTGCTTCCTCCCTCACCTGTCTCAGGAATGCCAAACTAAAACTGAGTGTTTAAAAGACATGAAAAGCATTAGAAGGCAGGGTTGACAGGACTACACAGAGAAAGGAGGGGAGCACATGTCAGGTACTACCCCCTGAAGCTTTCGCACCTCCCTCACTAATGGCCACCAATGGCCTCACACCTGGGCTTCGAATGCGCCCTTGTCCGCCAAGGAAAACCGCAACTGCTCTTAACCTATAGGCTCATCTCTCAATTTTGTGTAATTCTAGTATTGCCACAGTTGAAGGTTGGAAACCATTACTGAATCCAGTTCGTCGTCTTTGGCAGAGCAAAAGAAAAAAGTTGTATAGTTTGTGACAAAGAATGTCTATCCATAAATTTAAATTTCTCACTCGGTGCGCAATTTTATCATTTTATCCACTGTGTATATCGATATTTTGTTTGTTTTACCACCTTAGTCATTTCTAAAAGCATTCAATTACATGATTTGATACAACTGCAAGTAGAAAAATATTGATATACAGCCCCAGAGGGAGGTTCAAGTTCTGCAATAGCAGAAAAAAAAAAAATAGCTCTCCATAAGTGCCATCTGTAGAAAAGAGGAGGAGGAGACAGGAGAGAAGGGGGTGGGGGGGAGGAGGAAGAGGCCATAACATAGGAAAGGAATTCGGAACTAACGTCTGAGTGCTCTCTGAGACGTTACTACATATTCCTATTATTTGTTTAGCTTCATTAGTTTATTCTCATGGGTTTTCTATAGCTAAATCAATAATAGGAAATAATAGTAATTGCCAGTGTTCCTTCCTGGCTAGTTTGCATATTTTCTACGCAAATTAGATTATATAGATTATTTTAACTCCATTTTTTTTAAAAAAGGTGAATAATTATACACCAGGAATTCAGTCATCTCTAATTATTGTCTATAATATTAACATTTTCCTATTTTAGCAGTAAACAGGTCAGACTTTCATACATACTCAGAGTATCACCTAGTTTCTGGTTTACTAAGAATTTCCATTTGTTCTCATGAGACTGCCTGTTGATTTGTATTAACACAAGTTTAAAATATTTTGAGATCAACAGGTGTTTTAGTCTATTTAGATTTAATAAATATTACAAAGTAGATTATTACAGCTCCTAACTTTGAATCACATTTGCATACATGGAGAAAGTTTACTTGCTCTTGATCTCTAATACTATCCAAATACAACTTGAATTAATATGATACTAATTTATTCGAGATATTCACATACATATTTTAATGTGTTAATAGCACTTTATTTCCAATTGTCAAAAACTGGAAATGATCTTAGTGTCCCTCACTGTTGGGTGCATAAATAAATTGCTATATATTTCTACAATGTAAAGCTGCACAAGAATGAAAATAAGCAAAGCACTAACTAAAAATCATGACATTTAGGAAAAGAAACCAGAAGCAAAAATCATTCTACATAACTCCACTATGGATTTCTTGTTATTTTTTTTTTAATGGAGGTAACATTGACTTATATTATTGTTGGTATTTTGGAAGTATAGGATCCCTTATACTCAGCTGCCACCAAATCCTGACAGGCCATCTCCATAGTTCAAGGTGATCCGCCCACACACACACCATGCTTCATTTCTTTCAACTACAGATTTCTAAACAAGCCAAGTCATAGGGCTCAGGGTTGTTAAGAGATGCATGCTTAGGTAGTAATACAAATAAATGGAAAACAATGACGTGATTGATTATTATAAAAATTCAGCCAAATGTGATATGGTTCATGAAAGGTTTTGAGTGTTTTATTCTTTCTTTAGTTGATGATTCCATCTATTTTCACATTATAATAATGCACTGGACTGTTTTATTCTATGAGCATTTGTGTATTTGAATGGAATTGCACAATGAAATAAATGCAAGTGATAGTTGTGGTTATCAAAAAATAAACTTTAAGAAAAGTACCTATGATACTGAGAAGATGCAAACTAACCTTAGAAGCTTAAAAGTAGTTTGAGCTGGTAGATTATGGGAAAATTCTGCTTCATTCACATTTTTCATGAAAAAAATCATTTAAGAAATAGTTGAGGGTGTGGAGAGATCTTAAACTATATAAAGAATATAAGAGAGCTTCCAAAAGAAAAAATGGCATCAAAATGATTAGGAGCTATATTTCATACAATGAAGTGTCAACTGCAATTGAATGGAAATATTCATTTTTTCCTCCCCATTCTACTTTCTACTAATTTATTATACAAAAAAAAAAATTTCCACTATTAACGAGGAAATCAGCCACTGTAAGTTTGTTCTGTAAATTGATGAAGCTTATTGTCTAAATTCCTTTTCTTTCTAATAATAGTACAACATGATTTTGAATATTTTATCTTAATTATAGTGTGCAAAATGTGGTGGTACATGGGACTAGTAAGTGAATAATTTACAGATAAAACTGCTTTATGCATTCCATTTCCAGAAAATCTACCTAGAAGAAATTTTTCATTAAATAGAAAATATTGAATGGGCAACTGTTCAACTCAGAAAGAAACTTTATGTTCTCAATCCAGGATAGTGATCAATGGTACTTAATTACAAAACAAAGTTATTGGATAAAATTTAACATCGTCCTCTATGTGCATACTTAAAATGCTCAAATGTTTAATAATCATTTAAGCCTTTTGATTTATTTCATGTAAGTTGTCATTACTGTTTAATTGATAATCCCATAATGATGGGGTTTGAGATTATTAAAATATGAGGATTTGCAATGAGAGGATTAAGGACGGATTGATCTTTAGTGGCAGACTTAATATTGTATGTATACTTGTTGATTTTTTGTGATTCACAGCTCAAATTTATATATTTTAGAATACAAATACATCAATAAAAAATTATGAAGGAAAGTAAGATGGTTTGTGACAGTGAATCCACAAGTGTCTTGCTCATTTGTATTCAACTCATTTCTTATTTTGGTCTTTTACTTAGAATAATGTTTCAAAACATCATATTTCTTTGCTTATCAAATAACATTCTTTTTGAGAGGACAATACTAGATGTTTTCCTACTGTGAGGATGATAGCTTTGTGAGAGCCGTTGTTCTGATTTTATAGAATTTAAATGCCCCAGGGGCTTCTGTTCTTGAGGTTGTCATTACCCCTGTTTCAGAATGGGTTTCAGAAGGGAAACCCAAGCCTGGAGTGAAAATCTGGGGAAGGAGCTTCTCCAGCCAGCACTAGCGAGGTGGATTCCCACCTCTGCTCCTACAGACCTCTGAGGGTGGGAGTCTGTGTTCTCACTGCTATTGCCAGCCCAGACAACTGAGCTCTGGATGCTGAGTGTGACAGTGGGTGATCCCAGTGTTCTCCGGGGGGTCCAGAGTGCTAGACGGGGCTCTTTTCAGGAAGAAAATTCCCCTCTGAAGTGTGATCAGCCTCCCTGGTGGTGCAAGGGGTTAAGTCTCAGCACTATGAAGCTATAGCAGCCACTGCAGCACGAGTTCGATCCCTGGCCAGGGAGCTTCCCACATGGCGCAGCAGACCTCTCCTATCTCCCTGCTGCTCCCCTCAGCAGTGGATTTCAGTAGATCCGCTTGTTCTGCTCCCCACTCTCTCTCTGGTGAATCCTCTCATCCCCCACACCTCTGGCCTACACCCCAGCTCTTGTATGCATAAATAAATAAATCTTTAAAAAAAATGAGGTGTGATCCCTTCCCTGGCCTGATGCGTCAGGAAACTGAAGCTATGTGCATGGGGATAAATTCGAGGACTTTCTTCAGCACTGCTGAAAAGCTGGCCCACTTTCCCTTGCTCACCCCTCAGTGGATGTGTATGGGGAGTCTTTTCTCTCACTCACTGACATTCCTGGATCCATCAGTTCCTTGCATATTCCCACATGCCAAGGCTGAGGCCACCCCAGCAGGCCATGCATTGCTAGGCTGGGGAGGTGAGTCTCTGGGGTCCTGCAACTGTGCCTGGCTATTGAAACCCTTACAGGCCCCCGGCATCATAGCTGGTTTCCTCTTTCCCACTGGGTTGAATGTATAACCTTAAACGAGGGGCTTCCTGCCCGGGAAGAACGCCCTGAGTTGCTCTAACGCCTTCCTGGTGCCCCGGGGCAGAGTTACTGAACTCCTGCCTGATATACACCAGAATTCTTTCCAGCGCGGCCAGCCATCCCTGCAGGAAACAGAATGAAGTATCTATGTAAAAATTGAAGTTCATTTGTACCCACTGGTGGGAGGAAAGAAATGCCAGGTCTGCCTTCTCAAGAACTAAAAATAAATTTGGTCTACAAGGCAAAGTCCTTTATCCTCCTTTCCCTCCACCTGGATTCTGTCACCAGGTGTGGTTGCCATGGCGGCCCAGTTATGACAAATTGAGTGCAAACCCTGTGATTGTTTCCTATGTGTTGCTTCTGTCCAAGTGTGAGAAAGATGCCACTCTCCTTCCCCATCTTTCTAAAGGTTAGATTGTTAACTTCTCCAGGCTAGGAAATATCTTTCCTTCTGGTACAGACGCAGCTGTACTGTTTTACCAGAGCAATCCAAGGCAACGCCTGCATTTTTCAGGTGAAGTTAGCACATACATGTGCATCTCTGTTACTTCAACCTTAGACACAAGGACCGGTCTGTTTTAGTTGGAACTCACAGCAGTTTGCACAAATGGTGACAGCCTGTTTGATCCCATGGAGTCATTGCTCCCCAAGAAGGGAGAGAGGATTTCTGGCACTCAAAAAACGTTCAAGATGATTTCAATTTTTATTTATTTATTTAAGATTTTATTTATTTATTTTTGCATAGAAGAAGTGGGGTGTAAGCCAGAGGTACGGGGGGCAAGAGGATTCACCAGAGGCAGAGTGGGGAGCAGAATAGGTGGATCCACTGAAATCCACTGCTGAGGGGAGCAGCGGCCAAGACAGGAGAGGTCTGCTGCACCATGTGGGTCAGCTCCCTGGCCGGGGATCGAACTAAAGCAGCCCCAATGTACCTTTGTGGTGACAGTGCTGAGACTTAACACCTAGGCCACCAAGGAGGCCCCCGATTTCAACTTTTAAAACCTCTGTCGTGGGGACTTAATTTCAGAACATCACTTTAAAATCTAGCTGGTTTGATATCAATTTTGCTAAGAATCAGGACAAAGTAAATTACTTGAAAATGAAATTGAGAATCCCTGTGCCTGGCACCCACTTCTTTGCAGCATATCCAAAGGAAAGCAGGGAGGCTCTCTTACCACTTCAGATACAGCTGTGTTTTTTCAAGCTCTAAATATTCATTGCAAAGCATGTTTCCCTGTAGCCCACTTTTAATCCCACTTGGGAAAGATGTTTATTTTTTTAATTATTTCGCCTTTCTTATAAATATCACCATGCTGTAAATCTCTACCCTCCCCAACGACTAAGGGTTTAATGAAACCAAGTATTTGAAACAGCTCAGTTTTGTTTATGACTTCACTTGTATAACTTCTGGATGCTTTTCTGATGAAATATTTTATGTGAATTGATTTATATTAAAAAGTCATTTTAAATTTAGAGAAAGTGGCAGAGTGCAAAGAGTTCCCACTGATACTACACCTCGTTTCTGCTGTAGTTCATGTCTTACTCTGCTGTGTTATTTGTCAGAGCAAAGGGAAGAACTGACCCAGTCCTCTAAGTTAAACTCCAGTTTACCTGGATTTTCACTCAGTCTCACCTAGTGTCCTTTGTTTCAAGATCGCTTCCAGGAAAGTCCTATGTGCTTTAGTATCATGTCTCCTTAGTCTCCACTGGTCTGGATATTTGTCAGACTTTCCTTGTTGTAGAAAATCATCTACATAATTTTGAGGGGTACTATATTTTATAGAATGCCCCTCAATTTTGGTTTGTTTATTGCATGCTTAGACTGGGATTGATCTCTTGTGGGAGGAAACCATAGAAGTGAATTTCTTCTCATCAATTGAATGCTCCTTTTTTATTCACTAGGACATTATGAAAATTAGAGTTTAACATTGACATATGGAAACTCAATATTATATTCTGAAATATTCTGAAATTAAGACTCTATCTGAATACATAATGTGTAAATTACACTCATATACTATATGACCTATATTACTGTAGACATATATAACAGTGGATTAAGTAAAAACCAATTTGATAATATTAGAAGAGGTTAGTTAATTAGTGATAATGGGAAACCAAATAAGTTTATTCAAGTCGATATAAAATAAAACTAATTATTAAGTTGAGGTCAGAGGTTTCCACTGAGTGTATGAATTAGGAATCCAAGACATTTGAGAGCTTATGAATATCTTTCATAGCTCCCTTAAAAGAAGAACATTACAAAGACCTTCTTTTGTCTTTCCAAACAAGCTGAATAGTCATTTATAATTTTAAGAGTAGATACATCAGTTTAACCTCTATTAAAAGTATAATTAGCTACTTAATAAAATGAATTTTAAGTGCACACATTTAATGGGTATAGGACACAATCCCTAATATCAGTCAGTGACTTTCAAGTTCCCTAAAAACACCTTCATGTAAATAACTTACATGAGGTAGTTTAACAGTATCAAATAGGTTAACTATTCTTTCCAAGATATTGAGTGTTCTCATTTCCTCAATTTATCAGCCCTCACTTGAAGATGCAGAACTGTTTTGAAATTTCTGCTTTGAAAGGAGACGCTATTTTTCTTTTTCAGATTCTTTTCAAGGGTTTTTAGCTAGTGTGTGAACTATGAGAGCCCAGTATGGGAATTTTTTGGCTAGAACAAAGAAAAAGCAAAAGAGAGGATTCAATTGAATAACATGAAAAAGAAACTGCAGGAGAGAGTGGCAAAGAAGCACACAGGAACCCCAGCTCGAGTGAATATGGTTGGGTCAGTGAAAGTTTGGGACCTTAATTAGCTACCTCTGTTTACTCAAGGTGGATGGAGGGGACTCATGTCAGTAATGAGAAGTCATTAAATGAAATCTGACAAAAATATGCTTCACCCAAAATATGCTTTAAAGTTCTTCAAATCCAGCATTACTCAAAAGTTACGCTTTCACAGGGCCCATCTTTTCTCTGACCGTGGAATCCTTAAAAGCAAAGTAGGTCAGCTACAATAATGATGCCATGTAATCTTTCATCACCTGAAAGTAATTCCAAACTGTTTACTCCTTTATTTGTTCATATGATCTTAGCCTGGTGCGTATGTTGAGCTCTCGTGTGTAAAGACAGCTGGCATCTAGATACACCGGCGTAACTATTTTACAGTGACATATATAATTTGCTTTATTGTCTAGTCCATGTACACCTAAAATTGAAATTTGAGAAATTCAGGGAATGATAAAGAGAGAGATGTGTGTATTTCTAGAGAGATCTCAAGATACACAGTTATGTTTAGAGCGTCTGCTATAACTCCAATAGTTTAACATCACACTATGAAACAAAATTCTAAAAGTACACAAACAACACTCTTGCATCTTGGAAACACTCTGCATTAAATCCGTTTTTTCCATCTCACTCTCTGACCATTTCAGTGACAGTGAAACAAAACCCATCAGATAGCTAATTAAGAGAGATCAGGGGCTACTTAACTGAAGCTTAAAATCGGGAGCATTAATGTGGCCCTTAGTCAGTTCTTACCAGTTGTGAGGATAATAGAAAAGATCGTTGTCTTCATGGAATGTGTACACCAGCAAGAAAGCAGAATTACGGAGACAGTCTAGGCTGTCTGGGGAGACACAGTCTTCAAAGTACTTTATGATAAACAAATTAGAGTCATTGACAATACTTTGTATAACCTAAAACTTAATTTAAACATAGTCATTTGTTTTTATTTTCACAATTTAGTCAAGAGAAGCATGATTTCAACAGTCTATCATTTTCTTTGTAGACACACAAAACCCACTAATGAAACCAAGTGTCTTGTCAGAAAAAAAAATTATAAAACTCAGTGTAAACACAAATTTAATTTGTTATTGAAAAGTAATTTGTTGTATAAGATAATATGTAAATACATAAAAATCCTCTACTTTTATAGAATATGTAATGCTCGATTTAAAAACTATAAAAGTGTTAGAACTTTAAAATATAATTCTGTTACGTTCTTATATTCTCTGCATGGAAATATTTATTCGCCATTCAGAAACAAGTAGGCTGATGAACTCCCCCTGTAAAGTAGGTAATTTCTGAAGGAAGTTAATGAACTTAGCTTTCTACCTGCTAACGAAAAGTGCTAAAAAGCACTCCTGACTAAAAAAATCCATTAGAAACCATCCTGGATTTGCAAATTGGGACATTAGGTGTTTTATTATTATCATTTGGCTAATTTCCTAGTATGTATTGATAGTTGAGATATAGTAAAATGTTCGCAAATGCATGACCTACATTTTTATGACATGTTTTCCAATACTTGTGAGATCTGAAAGAAAAGCATAAGAAATTGAAAAATGAGTATTTATTATATATTTTGAAATCTGTGCATAATACCCAAGCAAGTTAATTCTTCCAATACATTTTTACTCTGCTTTTTTCTAATTTCTTTATTTACCCATTTGATAGCCTGTTTGACAGAAATACCACTTAAAATGTCCTCCAAACATAAGAAATGTGTCCAGCATTTGGAACTGAAATCAACATATAATTATCATTTCATTCAACAAGGCAGTGAAAAATTGGACTAAGCAGCTAGGACACAGTTAAACTGCCTGGAGAAAAGTGCAACTGAGAGATTAAAATTTCAAAAACATTTTTCGAAAAATTTTGGTAAATCAAAATGTTGGCCAATTGGATTTTAGTGCTCTGACTCACAGAATTTTAGACACACACTGCACACCCATCTGTGCCCTCAAACCACCTACACGTATAGCATTAGAATAAATAAATGCCTGAGATGAAGGGTGAAGCCCGTTACAAGTATGCTATTACCTACATTCTGTGTCGGTGACACTTAGGTTTGGAACATAGAAAAGCCAGAGGATCATAGACAAGCTGTCAAAGCAGTCTTGGACCCCGGGGCTGAGCCATCCAGGAAGAGAGGGAGAACGGGGCAGAGGGGGATGACCTGGGATTCCACGTGGACCGTGGCCAAGAAAGGGGGATACTTCCGTACTGAACTGTTAAAACACTAGCAAGGGTGTAAAATATGTAAAATAATGAGTATTTCAATAGCAATAGGTAAATTTTTGAAAGGGAACTACTAACACACAAAGAGTGTATGGTCGATCTGGGAGAACAAACATTGAGAGATTCCCAGGAAGAAAGATCTAGTGCTTGTTTTTTAATTAATTTAGTAGTTTATATCTATTTTACATCATTATTCATTTTTGTATGTGTGCTTTCAGCTCTCAGGCGCAGTCCCCATAGAATCCTCACCACCAATTCACTGGCAACATCACCATAGTCCCTCGTGCTGGTCCTTCCCCTGCTTTAACCCGTCCCCTCCCCCCCCCCACATGCAGAATGTCTCTGATTTATAGACATATTATATATAGACATATTATATTATATTATAGACATATTATATTTTATTATAGACATATTGTTAATTTTGTTTTTTTTATTTATTATTTTTTTCCCTGACCCCTTATTTGGCTCCCTTATATTCCTCCTATAAGTGAAACCATCTGATATTTTTCTTTTTCCTTCTGGCTTATTTCCCTGAGCATGATCCCTTCCAGCTCTGCCCAAGTTGCTGCGAATGACATGTGTTTATCTTTTTTGATTGCTGAA
This sequence comes from Scalopus aquaticus, assembly GCA_004024925.1. NCBI lineage: Eukaryota > Metazoa > Chordata > Mammalia > Eulipotyphla > Talpidae > Scalopus > Scalopus aquaticus. Next base: position 158,501 of record PVIJ01002106.1, read on the forward strand.
TAGATCTTAGTTTTGAAATTATTTTTAAATAACTGGTAAAACAAGGAAGATGTGCCCCCCCTTGCATGACTGGCAGTGGGGTGTCTAACACTGTCTCTAGTAACTCTAAAAACTCGGCCAAATAAGTACTCAGTATTTTAAGAAGTTGGATGAAATACGTAGTCACTGCAGATATGTCTTAAAAGGTGACTTTTCTAGGCCATTAATGATGCTGATTAATTCCAGGAACTGCAGTTATTACAATGTGTCTTGTGGCAAAGGTGAAGTTTTATGAGTTGATGGTAGTGATAGAAGAATGGCATTAGAAAACAGCGAACTTCAAGGCAAGCATACTTAATTAAAAAAAAAGTCGCAATAATACATATGATTCTATAATGCAATATTACATTTTCATTTTTGCAGAGTTGAATGTTATCACTGGATATTTTTGAAAATTTAGAGAATGTGCTATATAAGACTAGTGAGGGAGAAGACATGTGTATTATATTTTTTAATTCACAAAGGTCATGCTTCAGTAGTATTAATTATTTTACATTTTTAAGTATATATTTGAAATTCTATTTTTTGCTGCTTGTGAAGATGTCCTTATATGTTCCTTCTTCTCGAGAATTTTAATAGCATACAAATTAAAAATTAAGTTTCTTTCTTTTTATAGATATGTATTATACTTCATCATCTCCACTTGTAATGCAAATTATTGTATGACAGGAACTTTGAATTGGCTTATTGGGCACCATTTTCATGTGCTTTTTCAAGAATAATGAGCACCTTAATGAAAATCCATCAACAAATCTAATGAATTACAAAATGCTGGACAACAGAGGACATTTTAACCTATAGTATAGATTAGGTAGAGATAAACAAAACAAAAAACAAAACGCCACCTGCTTTGGGGCACTAAACATGTCCAAGATTTCATTCTTGCCCACAGCCCATGACCAGTGATGGTTCGAGAAGAACCCTGCCTGGCCATTCCATCATTTCAGGTTGTCACACAACTGCCAAGTGTGCAAAGAGACCTTCAGAACCGCACGCTGGCTTTTACTATTAAAAATCTTAATCTTCAAAATAGCTTTGCCAAGATAAGACATGGTGCAGAGGCCAACTGACAGTTACCTACACAGTCTACGTCTCCCGGGGGCTGGTTAGGAGGGGAGACGTGGCTTCACTAGCAAACGTCCCCCAGCCCCTGATGCAATCTCCCCCTTAGTGCTTGAACATATTTTTGTATATTTTTCCCACACAAAACATACCGAGGAATAATAGCTCAAAAGCCCCAGTCACCTGCTATAGACTGAATACACCCCCACACTAATTCATAGTTGAAAACATATTGCACAAGTGATGGTATTAGGGTTGGGGAGTGCTTAGGGCCCCGGATGAAGCCCTCAGGAGTAGGACTAGTTCCTGGTGATGAGGTCCAAAGAAGCTGCCTCAGCATTTTCACCCTGTAGGACACCTGTTGTAGAGCAGGTCTGTGAACCAGGAAGCTGCTCCCAGCAGACACTGAATATCTGGCCCCTTGATATTGAACTTGCCACCTTCTAGGACTGTGAGAAATAATTTCTGCCTTATAATTTCATTCAGTCCACGGTGTTTGTGTTAGAGCAGCAAAAATGGGAAGATACCAGCATCCTTTGCGCTGGCAACACCACACTGATAAAGAAACTGGAGTCCTGGAGCAGGCTGCAGCATGCAGGATGCTCCTGAGCGAGCAAGCTCCTGGCCTTTTTTTTTTTTTAAAGATTTATTTATTTATGCATACAAGCTGGGGTACAGGCCAGAGGCGTGGGGTGGCGAGAGGGTTCACCAAAGACAGAGTGGGGAGCAGAACAGGCAGAGCTACGGAAATACACTGCTGAGGGGAGCAGCGGGCAAAGTAGGGTCTGCTGCGCCATGTGGGAATCTCCCCCGGCCGGGCGTCGAACTTGATTCACCGCTGCCAACAGCGCCACAGCGCAGCGCTTAACTGCTGCACCCCCAAGGAGGCCCCCAGCTCCTGGCCTTTTTATTGGTAGAATAATCACACAGCATCAGTTATGTAGGGTAGGAGAAAAAAGTGAAAAAGGGGGGCGTGAAACTGAAAATGCGCTTATCTCATCTAGGGCTTCAGGAGGACGTGAGTCTGCTGACCAGATATTTTTTTTATCTGCTTGACGACCCCATATTATAATCAAAAACATACCACAGACCCCCCCCAGTCGCAGTTCCAATCTTACTGATGAAGCGTTCCACTGATGAGGCTCTGGGGTGCACAGTTACCCAGCAATCAACGGTCCCCTGGCATCCCCCATCAAACCTCCTGATGTCAGTCCACAGTCCCAAGGCCATCAAGCACCCTGCTTTTGCTTGATTTGCAAGGAGCCTTGTAGGGTCTGGCATATTACATTCTTTGCAGTCATAAAACTGATTGACCACTTTGTTCTGACCTTGTACGGGAGGGCAGACTGCACTTAACAAAATGGGGCAAGAAGGTCGTTTCAGTCAAGCAGACCCATAGCCGTCATCTGGCTTCTTGTCCAGGACCCCGAGCTGATGTCTGTAAGTTTCTACATCCTTTTCTTAATTTGGAGTTTATGAGCTAGCAAATCAAGTTATATTCCCTCCATTTTTTTTTTTTAATTAGAGAGAAATGAAGACACAAGGCCATAGTAACTCTACAGTCAGTTTTACTGCATCCGAAGATGGTCTGCAGTCTTCGTGGGTGTGCCTTGGTGAAGCAGCCATTCTTTTTAAAGATTTATTTATTTATGCATACAAGAGCTGGGGTGTAGGCCAGAGGTGTGGGAGTATGTGAGAGGACTCACCAGAGACAGAGTGGGGAGCAGAACAGGCGATCGACTGAAGTACGCTGCTGAGGGGAGCAGCGGGGAGACAGGAGAGGTCTGCTGCGCCCTGTGGGAAGCTCCCTGGCCGGGGATCGAACTCATGTTGCAGTGGCTGTGGATAGCTTCATAGTGCTGAGACTTAACCCCTTGTGCTACTAGGGATGTGCAAAACAGCCATTGTGGTTCTGGAAGAACTCTTACTTTCATCCCCTCACTACTCCCCGTGGTCATCTGAACTCATGGGTAGTCTGGGATAGTCTTCCTACGCCTCACCCTCTTTGTTCACAGGAAAGCCATACAGATCTCCACAAGATCTGTATGGCTGTCTACCATCTCTAACAGATTTGCTGAACTAGAAAAGCAGTGATATTTGTGTAAATCCACCAGATATTAAATTATTTTACACTAGCTCTAAATTTAAAAGATTGTGGTATTGGTGTATAGGTAGGTAGACTAATGGAATGGAACAGAGAGTCCAGAAATCCACACTATGGTCTTCAGAAATTTAGAGGACAATATCTCAAAATAATGGGGGAAAGTTGGACACAGTGACATGAGATATTTGGAACAGTGGGGAATTCCTATGGAAAAATTAACTCAGTTTCTTACCCTAATCAGAATAAACTTCAAATTGATCATGTTGTTCAATCTAACAAGTAAATGAGTCTATCAAGTCATGAAAACATGTATTACTGAGTAATAGGAATTATTTTAAAAACTGTATTTTGTATGAATCCCACTATAGGACGTTCTGTAAAAAGCCAAAATGTGGAAACAGTAAAAAGCTCAGTGATTGACAAGAATTGGGAAGAAATCAACAGAAGGAGCACAAAATATTTTTAGGACATCAATAATGCTATGCAAATATTGCAATGATGGACAGATGACATTAATCATTTGTTCATTCCCACTGAATAGACACCACCCAGAGTGAGGCCGAAGGTGAACTTTGGACTTTGGGAGAGTATGATGAATCCAGGTCTGGTCACGAGCCCTGACAAGGTGTTGTTCTGATGCCAGGTTTTAATGCAAGACTGTGTGTACTTGAGGTGCGGGAAATCTCTGTATTTGTCCTTTCAATTTTCCTAAAATAGTTTTATTTACAACTAATCTAAATAAATAGTGTTAGGGCCTCCCTGGTGGCGCAAGGGTTTAAGCCTCAGCATTATGAAGCTATCAGTAGCCACTACAGCACAAGTTCGATCCCCGGCCAGGGAGCTTCCCACAGGGTGCAGCAGACCTTTCCTGTCTCCCCGCTGCTCCCCTCAGCAGTGTACTTCAGTAGATCTGCCAGTTCTGCTCCCCACTCTGTCTCTGGTGAATCCTCTCACCCCTCACACCTCTGGCCTACACCCCAGCTCTTATATGCATAAATAAATAAAGCAAATATTTTTTTAAAATAGCTAGTGTTATTTAAAATGATTTAAGGAAGGCCCCCCTGGTGGTGCAACGGGTTAAGTCTCATCCTATGAAGCTACCCGCAGCCACTGCAGCATGAGTTCAATCCCCAGCCAGGGAGCTTCCCACAGGGCACAGCAGACCTCTCCTGTCTCCCCACTGGTCCCATCCACAGTGGCTTTCAGTGGATCCGCCTGTTCTGCTCCCCACTCTGTCTCTGATGAATTCTCTCAGCCCCCATGCCTCTGGCCTACACCCCAGCTCTTGTATGCATAAATAAATACATCTTTTTAAAAAATGATTTAAGGAAAAATGATAGAAATTGAATGTCACCATCTTTCTAAAAGTTTTGAAGTGAAGAATGCAGACAGTAGTCATCCTGCGAACGTCACCCACGCACACAGCGCAGTATCTGTCTGCAGCGTGTGCTCTCAGAGGGCGACACTGCTGAGGGCTCTTTCTACGCAAGGTGGGAATTGAATCAAGTTAGGTGTCTGGATGTAACTACCAGGAAAAATAATTGGTAGAGTGTAAACAGCACCAGCGAACAGAGGCGGATGCCCCTGGGAGTGTATTTTGCAGACTCCAAAATATGACATAATTTGTATCACAAATGTGCTACTTCACTAATAAAATTAATTATAAAAGGCCCAAGGAAGTGAGGTTGGGTGGGACGGAACCTATAGAAGATATAAACAACTCACGTTGTTCACATACTATATGTGTTTGTGTTTTGAATAAATCAACTGATATTTTAATGCAGGAGGGAGTTGGAAAATTTTGAGCACTTTCTGGACAGAGTAGCATTTTGATTCTTGCTAATTTTTAGGGAGGATAGTTGTTTGTGAATATGCTTGCGAAGCAATGTTATTTTTTCAAAATGCACACCAAAATGCTTAACACAGAAATAATGATTCTCGTGACTGATATTAAAATAATTGTGAATGAGTGGAATGTGTGATACAGGAATAGTTATGTGTTGGCACATTATATTCTTGTCTTTACTATTGCATCTATAGGAAATTTTCCATAATATGTAAAATGCTATTTTATTTCTTAAGTTATTAACTTACTCCTGAAAATGACACTAATCATTTAAATGTATTTTTTGTGACATTTTTTTCACACTTGGTTTATGTTTTCATAATATTTGAGGTGATTTGGATATAACCTTGAATACATGGACCTCCTTGAAAACTTTGGAGCATATTTTCTTTCTTGAATAAAATGATCCCTAAGCTGACAATGAAACATGTGTTTTAGAGGTAACCTCAGTCTGAACCAGAGTGCGTGGAACACTGCTATCGGTTCCCATTCCTTTCTTTTATTTTCAATTAGCTATTGCGAAATCAATGCTGAAACACTAATTCAAAGCAAGAAAGTTGAAAAATCACCACTTGTAACAAACTTCAATCTTTTGCTATTGATCATGTTTTCAAGGAAATGCAGATTGCTAAGGTTTCAGCAGAAAATTCTACTGGATTGTTCCCTTACAGAAACGTAATGGCAGGTTGCTGCCTTGAGTAGACGTGGGAGTTACACATGCAGCCTGGAAGTAGGAGAATGATAAATATTTTGGTATGCTGTGCTTGCTCTGAAAACACCAAACATGATACAACAAATTTTGTAATGTTTAGATCATAATCGATGCAGAATGCCAATAAAAATCTAAATCATAATATGTAGACCCCCTAAATATGAAATTATATTTTTGGGCAAAAAATAAGAAAAAATCTTTAGTTGTCTTACATTTAGCATTATTGTGCATTAGTAAAACTAAATAAGGCACATAATGTTCTTTTGTTTTGTCCTAATAAAGAGGGTTCTGAATTGAAATGACGAAATAATGAATGGATTTCTATTAGAATTCCTAGGTTTTAATTACTTGTAGTGACTAGAAGGAGTAATCAATAGTTTGATTACTACCTGTTATAAATCATGACTCAATAGGAAAATAAGGTGTCTTGTTGAATCAAAAATTCTAATTTAGTTTGCAATCTCAAGCAGTGACTGATTGGGTCATTATAGCAATCTATCATTATTATCTTACTGTAAATTTAAATAGACTCAGTACAGAATATTTGAGTATTTAAATTTCAAAATGACCAAACAGCTTATTATGTATACAAGAGGTTCAGCTAATATAGTAACTACCTAAGATATCTAATAAGGTATCTTCAATTCACTGGAGATCATGAAATCATAAAAACCTATTTCCAGAATATTTATATCTTGCATGAACTGCATTTTTTCACAGACCCAAGACAATAGTAGTAAAAGATCTTTGAACCAATACGATTTCCCTGTATTGAATTAATTGTTTTTTTTTAAGATTTATTTACTTATGCATACAAGCTGGGGTGTATGCCGGGAGTGTGGGGGTAAGAGGATTCACCAGAGACAGAGTGGAGAGCAGAACAGGTGGATCTACTGAAGTACACTGCTGAGGGGAGCAGTGGGGAGACGGGAGAGGCCTCTGCGCTATGTGGGAAGCTCCCTGGCTGGGGCTCGAACTTGTGCTGCTGTGACTGCTGATAGCTTCATAGGCTGAGACTTAGCCCTTTGCGCCACCAGGGAGGCCCTGAGTTAATTGTTGAGACTGTCAACACCACATGCCAACCATGGCTCTTAACGTTCTAGAGAGCCCAGTTCAATTTCCAGTGGGCAGTGTCTGCATGTCCTTGCCTGGGGACTTTCTGTCAACTGGTGCTGCTCAGACCCCATGGAGCAGACCTTGGTGCTGGGAAATTGACCATCCCCCACAGTCTAGCTCTGGCAGCATCAGACAGACTGACAAGGCTGATGAATAAATAATTTATCTCAGGTGGCGTTTCTCTTAAGCAAGTGTTTGTATACCGGATGTAGAAGTTCTTTACTGGAATTAAACTCTAATTACTCCCAAAGATATTTCATTGGTAATACATAATTTATGGTAGGCTGTCTGGTCTTTCCCCCAATTTCATGCCAGTGATTCCTGGGTTTGCCAGCTAAACAAATAACATACTTGAAACCTGATTTGGGGGTGTGCTTTGGGGAGCTTTAACTAAGACACTTGTAGGAGACAGTGTCCCCCGCAGCTGATCCAGGGGGTGGAATCCTGGAGTTGACCGCTAAGCTGCTGACCAGGAAGGGAGGGAGGAAGGGAGGAGCAAGGAAAGGAGGGAAAGAAGGCAGGGAAAGCTGTAAAGAGGAAGGCAGGGAAAGAGGCAGGAAGGGAGAGAGATACCCTATACCTTGGAGACTAAGGCTCACCCCTGAAAACACAATCAGCATCTAAGTAGAGGACCCCTGGCGTTTTCTAAGCACAGATTTGCACATCTAAAACTCAGAACTTATCTAAGCACAACTAGCACATTTTTACCCACTCTGAGGGAGTTTTGCTCTGCTTCTCGTAGCAAAGATTGATCATATTAGTAGTATCACCAGTGAAAGTGTATCTGAAATGCTGTAACACAGGTACCATTAACACATTCTTAGGGAAATTTTACTAACAATGAAAATATATTTTAAAAATTGGAGTGAAGATGTATGAGAGACTGGTATTTATTTATTTATTTATTTATTTATTTATTTATTTATTTATTTTAAAGATTTATTTATGAGTACAAGAACTGGGATGTAGACCAGAGGTGGGGGGTGGTGAGGGGATTCACCAGAGACAGAGTATAAAACGTTCATGTTTCCTATGTCACCGTGCCCACATGCGAGCAGTTAAATGATTTAAAATTTAAAACCAGAAACTAAAGAAATGATAATAAAATAGTTTGGCAGAATTTAATGCTTTGCCTTACTTTCTAAAGTTGTTCTCTGTGTCTTCAAGAAGCATAAATAGGTGCTGTATTTTATCTTTAGGGCAAAATTTGCCTGAGACACATACAAACTTGTGTCATACATGTGTTTCCTGTTGGAATATGCTCACTGCTCTGTTTATGAAGTCTTTTGTATTTATATGCGCTTCCTAGTACAAAAAAGAAAAAAAGTGAATCATCTAATTATATTATGCAATTTGCTCTTTCATACTTTTTCCTTATTTATTGATGTCCCTGTATTTTATTTCATTCTCTCTAATTCTCTCCCCATATGGGACAACATATACTTTTCTGGAATCCTAAGTTTCAGTTTTCTCCCTATTCTTTGTGTTTTTAAGTATCAGATTAATAATATAAGTTTTATTTCAACTATAAATGAACTAATTGTGTTTGGGAAATATGCTGAAGCATATGGGGATTTTTAGATTGTTACTTTAATTTTTACTTAAAACATTTTCAAATCTAAACAAAGCTACAGAATAGTACATTAAAAACAAATGAAACTTCTTAGCTTCACAAACATCTCTTTGTCTTGTTTTTCCTATTTACCCACAAACCTGCACACATTATTGCTGTTATTATCACTGTTTATGACGAAGCAACAGAAGCTCTGTGATAGAAGATATAATTCTTCACCCCTAAATACTTTGCAGGAATATCTTAAGATTAAAGGCTATCAAACCCCGGAAATTTAGCAAGGATGCAATATCTCTAACTTATGCAAACTCATGTTTAAACTAAGTCAATTTTCTTGATAAAAACATTCATAGCAACTTTCCCTAAATTGAACTTGAAACAGGGATTTGTTTTGCCTTTAGTCATATTGGCCAATTAGCAGAATTTTTTTTTTTTTCTGTAACAGCTTCTCAATCTTTCCCACCACTGATATTTTTGAAGTATAAAGGTCAGGAGTTTTGTAGAGGGTCCTCCAAGATGCATTTCATTTGCCACCATACTGCATCCTAACGGTCCAGCTAAGGACTTTTTACAGGGACCTATAGCAGGTTATGCCATTTTCAGATGCGATGTCAACTCTTCATTGAACAGTATGAAACCATGGAGATTCATTATAAGCATTTTTGCATCTGTTTCTTATATCAGTTACTTCTTTGGTAGCATACTCCTTCTTAGAACATTGGCTGACGTCCAGTCTTCAGGCTGGATAACTATTTTCAATGACAGATTATATGTATGTTTGTCAATAGCTCAGTTAGTTAACTCAGTGTTCTTGCAGAATGTCTGAATAATGGCCATCTGCTCTTGGTGATTTTGTGGCAATCTAATTTATGGATATAGTTCATCATCTCTACCTTAAAAGACTATCAACAAGAAAGCCTTATCTCCTGTTACTTAACAAAAGCAACTACCAAGGTACAAACGAATGTCAATTCAGAGCTGCTATGAGTCTTTATTGAAATTTCAGCTTCCAATATTTACATAGCTATTTAACAAAATGAGCTGAACATTGGTAATGGGAAACTTTTCTTCCGTTACAAGTACTTTTTCTCAATACTTTCACTTCATTTTCAAAGAACTTTTTCTCCATACACACTTTCAACTTTACCTCGGAGATGCTTGGGAAGAGGGCAGACTGAGTTCGTGACAGGTTAATAGCTCAGGCTGCAGTCATTCTGCTTTCTACTCACTCCTAGCCCTCTAAATTCCCAACATGTTCTCCTGACTTGCTAGACTTCTTTAAAAAAAAAAAAAAGATTTATTTATTTATGCATACAAGAACTGGGACTGGGGTGTAGGCCAGAGGTGTGGGGTGGTGAGAGGATTCACCAGAGACAGAGCGGGGAGCAGAACAGGCAGATTGACTGAAGTACATTGCTGAGGGGAGCAGCGGGCGAGGCAGAAGAGGTCTGCTGCACCATGTGGGAAGCTCCCTGGCTGGGGATTGAACTCGTGCTGCAGTGGCTGTGAACAGCTTCATAGGCTGAAACTTAATCCGTTGCACCACCAGGGAGGCCCTGATTTGCTAGACTACTATTTTGTTGTCCTGCTCCCAAATCCTATCATCCCTGACTTTTACATGTTCTTTACCTTTATGATCAAACATGTCAGTTGACAGACTAATGTCCAAAGTTATTAATTTTGTGAATTTGAAATCATACTATATTTAGATTTTATTTTCTTATGATGTCAACATATTTATTTCATAGGTATTTGAAGGTAATTCATCTCCTTTGTGAACAGAAAGACAGTTATGAGATAAATGTAATGAATAACTATTTTTAAAAGTTAATGCTTTTTATTGAAATACAATTGACATAAGATTACATGGTTTAAGGTGCAGATTCTTATTGATTTGACCCGGTCCTGCATTGCACTGTAATTACCACTGGAACACTAACACCTCCATCATGTAACATAATTATCATCCTTCTTTCGCTGTGAGAACATTTAAAGTCTAGTGTCTTAGCAACTCTGAGGTACAGCATACCATATTGTTGGCTTTCTTCACATCGCCAGGATTACATCTCCAGAATCACCTTGCCAAGATTACACGCTCATCGTCTAAATCTCAGTTTGTTCCCTTTAACCCACATCTCCCCCATTTATCTACCTCCCAGGCCTTAAAAACCACTATTCTCTGTTTCTAAAAAGTTCTCATCATTTAGCTTCCACGTATGAATGAAATCACACAGCATTTGTCAGTCTCTGACTTATCTCACTATCAGGTTCCACCCATGTTATCAAAAGTAACAGGATTTCCTTCTTTCTCAGGACTGAATATGCATGTATGGATGGATATAGTACATTATTATTATAACTAACTCTGATTGATGACAGTGTTCAGGCAGGATAACTTACAATGATAGATTATACATACTTTTGTCAATTGTTCAGTGAATTTTTTTGAAATTCCTGCAGAATGCTGAATGATCTGGTCTTGGTGAGATATAGATAAATAGAGATCCATAGATACATACCCAGGAATAAGAGTAAGTGATAAAAAGACATTTCCCTTTATTTTTCAGGATTTAATTGTGATGTGTCTTGGCACAGATTTCTTAGACATTAACCTGTTTAGAGTACTTCAGTTTCTTTAATCCGTAGTTTTATGCCTTTTGCCGAATTTGGGAAGTTTTCAGTTTCATTTTAATAATTGTACAGCCCTACCTCATTTTTCTCTCCTTTCAGGATTTTTGTTTGGTATGAGTGTTTGAGTTTTTGGTGTAGCCACACTGATGTTTAAACATCTGTTCTTTCTTTATTTTTGCATATTCAAATTTTGCAAAATATATATACATTAATTATGCAACAGATATACCTAATCTATTCAGATTAGGTAATTTCTATTCTTCTATCTTCAAATTCACTGATTCTTTTCTTTATTTTTCTCCACTATGCTGGTTTTTGTTTGCTTGTTTTTAAATTCTGCTCTTGGGTTATTCAGTTTCTAATGTTTAATGCTCTTCATGTCTTCTATTTCTTTGAAAATCTTTCAACTATGTGCTATACATTTCTATGTGTGCATTTGTTTTTAGTACGTGACTGCTAATTGAATTATTTTTTTATGGTTTCTGCTTTAAAGTCCTTATCATATCACTTAAACATCTCTGTCATATTATTGTTGGCTCATTGTCATTCCAATTGAGATCTCCCTGGTTCTTGGTGATGAGTGATTTCTGGTTGAAATCTGAGCAATTTGGATTGCTATAAAACTCTGGATCTTATTTCTTGCTATCTTATTATTTTTTTAAGTTATTTACATGAACAGGTATCAATACCTGATACAGTGTATAGGTTCCTCTTAAATGTATAGGGTGATTTAAAACATATTTTTATTTTTAATGTTTTTATATTTAAAGGAAAATACATTCAATATGATAAGAAAGTTGATATTTTAAAGTGTGTTTTTATTACTTTTCATGAATTAAATCTATGTTCTTTTTTTAGTTATATCTTGAAACCTTGTTTATGAAGCAAAACAAAAAAGAATGAAAATTTTCTTAATGGGATGTAAATTGTTATTTCATTATGCCAATTGAGTAATTTTGATAAAACTTATTCACAAAGAAATGAATATCTCATCTCACAAGAATTTCAAAACTTATTGAAATTCATCAGAAGAATGATTTACTGTTACTATTGGAATTTACATAACCACTTAGTATAATTACTTCTCTTTTATAGCTCCTATAAAGGAAATAAACCATCTTTTATTTTAATACCAAGGAATACCTAGACAACATATGATTTCATTTATTCACCCTCTAACAGTGATGACAAAAGGTCACTTGAAAATAATGTAATGCATTATCACTTTTTCTAATGTAACATTATTATGTAAAAAAAATTACCCAGAAAGTTTGGAATGCATTCTAAGATGTAATAATGTGAAGAATTATAATTTGGAAGATGGCTTTGGAATTTATACTGAACTAGAAAACCATCCATTTCCTCTAGCTCACAAATTTTTAAAAAAGATTTCATGTATTTTTACATATTTTTAAAGACACAATTTTGTTTGGGGAGATTTATCATTTTTCATAACTGAAATACAAATATTTTTGTGTATAGAATTAGCATGCTTTATATTAGTATTCTCCAATTGTTTGATAATTGTTCTTTTTATGACTTGCACATTTGTAATATTTTAATATATTTCAATATTTCTACATTTTGGGGGATAATTTTCAGAAGGCTAAGTGGCTAATTTAAAGCTTGAAGACTTTAAGGGTCTTAACAGTCTCCATATTATTTTAAATGGTGATAAAATCCATTTTCAGAAAAAACGAGGGTACATTTAACCATTCTGAAGTTTTTGACACATGTTGTTGAATATTAAGACAGTATTAAAATATTTTACCAGTATTAACATATTGCTGATAATTCTCTTTGTCGTAATCTAGAAGCAAAATATTTTAAGTTTTATGAGTATTTAAGAATCCTGTATAAACTATATAATTTTTTTCAACATTAACTCCAGGATATGTTGATCATAATGAAAAATAAACAAAATATTAATTAAACATTGACTTTAGTATGTCATCATTCTAATTTTCTTTTTTTTTTTCTTTTTTTTTTTATTATTTGTGTCTTTTACATTTTGTATTCCCCTTGGGCAGCCCACCACCAATTCACCCGTGATCCATCTCCATGGTCCCCTGTATTCTCCTCTCTTCCATTTTGTGCCCTTATCCTCCCCTCCCCCTCCCCCACCGCTGAGTGTCTCTCTCCCACCCCGCCTCCCTATAGTCCTGTTATAAGTGAAACCATTTCACTGAGTATGATCCCCTCTAATTCCATCCATGTTGCGGCAAATTGCATGTGTTTATCTTCTTTCCATG